>JAMKCH010072867.1:0-45662 GCA_023653785.1 Ophioderma brevispina | reverse complement strand
TTGGCGCAGGGTAGACGAGGGTAAGGGATCCCAGCCTGTGTTTTAAGGTTATTACAGGGGTCAAAATTTTACAATGTTCCGATTGTAGTTAAAAAGCACACCATGGTGTTGTCTGGTACAAGGATTCCAAAAAAGGTATATCGTTTACACATCTATGGCTTAAAATTTTCGGAAGTTTGGGGTAAAAAAATTGTAAAACTATTGAAAAAAGTCACATTTTGGTGTGTACATGGGCAAAAAGTAAAAAGTTTACTTGATTTCAGGTAATATGTTGTGCAAAATGTTTCCCTACCTTAAATGATTGAAATAAGGAATAGTTTGGTTTATAGTTTGCCCAATATGTTATGCTTGATTTTTCCCGTTATCCAAACCAAAATAGGTCACAGGTCAATAGAAATCAATAACTGGGCAAATAGCTGTTGACTTATTGCATTAGTATAAACTATACATTTTTTGGAATCCTTGTAAACCAGACAAACATCATGGTGTGTTTGAGGTTTTCAACACAATCGGAACATTTTAAATGTTTACCCCTAGCAACCTTGAACTCCAAGCTAGGGGGCCATGAAGGGGAGTGTGGCAAGTGCTTCCATCATTTTTTTTTATTACCAATGCATAAAAGTACTTGTGTACCAAAAAGTTTTACCAGATGTGACACACTAACATGGAAGATCTGTGCACTACAGTGCCCACCCACTAAGCACCCGTACCACATGATGATTGAAAAGATGGCATTGTGAAAATGGATGAACGAATGCTACCCACATGTGAGCACGATCACTGGGAACAGACAAGGACCTTGCAAGCCCCCCAATTGGTTAACGACAGGGATAAACTTAGCATAACAAAAGCGATGCCACCAGGAGGATGCCAACAGTTTTTTAGTTGGCAAATTAGTTTTTCTTTCCAGCTCGAAATAAAATTGTATTTGTCTTTCTCTTTCTTTTTCTCATTTCTGTTTTCTTTCTTCTTTTCCATATCTTATCTTTTTCTTTGAATTCTATGGTAGGGGAGCGCTCTTTTTGCCTGTCTCAGGATTCGCACTGTTGTATGACCGTTGTGCGCATAGAGGCATATTATGGGGGTACTCTGTATTGATATAGCCTCTTTTATAATACTGAAACTAACAATATGTGATTACATTTATCCTTTCAATCTATTGTTCCAATTTAATCAGGGCCCGCCCAGAGAAATTGCGGGCCCGGGGGAACAGTGGAGTTACGGGCCCACCCTTTTACCCATAGGGGGATTTTGAAGTTACGGGGGCTACGAAGAGGACAATTGGACGCGGCGCGGGGGTGTGGGAGTTATAATGTGTTGGATCGATGTTGACAACCCTAAATGGGTTTTTGTTTGAATTATTATGTTTTGTTTATGGAAACGGCCCGGGGTGGTGTGACGGGGGGGGGGGTGTCGCGCGAAGCGCGGAACCTTGCAATGTTTCACTTTTCCAAAAACACATTTTGATAGAAACAAAATATTAAACATTGAAGTGTTTCACTTTTTAATAATAGAGGTATGATAAACGGTTGTTCTGAAAAGTAAAATATAGCTGAAGGTTTTAGTTTTTTTCAAATAATAATATAAAATTGTCATGGAGAGTCATAATGAAGCGGCCCGGGGGGGTGTAGACACGAACGCGGAACCTTGCAAGTTCACTTTCCAAAACACATGTTCTCCTTAATATTTGATTTAGATTAGAAACCATTTGAAATTTGGTTATGTGTCCACGCTTATAACTAATGACCAACCGTTTTATAAACAAATCTTAATTGTTTCTTTTTTTTTAACACAATTTAACTTTTACCCTTGTACTAAATTTATTAACCATTAAAATGGAAAATTTCGCGTGGGTTACAGAGTATGTTCTCAACGGAGTAGGTATCATTGTTGCAGGGAGGGGGGGAAAAACGGCCCCCTGTTATCCGCCAATGATCTCTATTTCTCTCTCGCTCTCCATCCCTCTCTCTCCTATCCCAATTCTCACTTTCTATCCACTCTCTGATTTTGTCACAACCGCAGAGGGACTGAAATTTTATTATTTTTTTTTTACGGGCTCTACTCTAGGATCCCGGCCCACCTAGTAACCCCGGGCCCGGGTCAATTACCCCCTTTGACCCCCCATCTCGGCGGTATCTAATCTTGGTAAAGCAAGAAGAGCACCGTGAAGAGCACCCACATTTCAAAATTTGAGATTTTGCACTGTCTTGTTGGTAATTGTTTTTAATAAACTATTACTGCGAATGATAATGCAAAAAATGGCGTAGGCCCCTATTTGTCATAAAAGAAGTGATTTGCCAGTTAGAATCTGGATTTCGATTGTAATTCACACGGAGCTGGAAACGCCAAAGTTATGTCTATCCATGATGAAATAGTTGCCACCTCACGAAAACGACCTTACTGACTTGCCTGAACCGAAGGAATAACTAATGGAAGATGGTAGAGATAAATACATGGCACCAATTCGGCTTATTTTACATTGGGTAAGGACGTTTCCAGAAGCCCCAACAGAATTATTTTGTTTACAAATTCCTGTTTTGCACACATAGAAGGAATTTTGAGCTCTACCCTGTACAGGTATAGTGTTTACTAGCCAATTACAATGCAACTCAGAAAAATCTTAAAATAAAAAAAATATGTGGGGAAAATTGTTGCGTCTTCAAAATATTGTTATCATTGCTTCAAGTTGACATTCAAATATATCGAGTTTGGTATCGGTTACTTATTGCTTTTTATCATAGAGGTATGATAAACGGTGTCTGAAAAGTAAAATATAGCCTGAAGGTTTTAGTTTTGTTTTCAAATAATATAGAAAAAGTGTTCATGGAGAGTTTATGAAGCGGCCCGGGGTTGGTGTAGACCCGAAGCCGCGCGGACCCTTGCAATGTTCACTTTCCAAAACCCATTTCTCATATATATTGATAGAAACAATTTGAAATTGGTATGTGTCCACGCTAATAACTAATGACCAACCGTTTTATAAAACACAATCTTATTGTTTTTGTGTAATTTTCTCAAACTAAGCGAGGCCCTTCACCTAAATTTTTATTAACCATTAAAATGGAAATTTCGTGGGTTACAGAGTAATTTTCTCAAACGGAAAGTAGTATCATTGTTGTCATGAGGGGGAAACGGGCCCCCTGTATCCGCCAATGCTCTCCTCTTTTCTCTCTCGGCTCCTCCATCCTCTCTCCCATCATCCCCATCTCTCACTTTCTATCCCTCTCTGACTTTTGTCAAAACCCAAGGACTGAACTTTTATTTTTTTTTACTGGGCCTCATCCTAGGATCCCGGGCCCCTATAAACCCCAACCCGCCCTGCCCGTGGGTCAATTATCCCCTCCCGTTGACCCCCATCTCGGCGGTACTGAATCTTGTTAAAGCAAATAGAGCACATTTGAAGAGCACCCACATTTTCAAAATTTGAGATTTTGTGCCAACTGTATATGTTGGTAATTGTTTAATAAACTATTACTTGCGAATGATAATGCAAAAATGGCGTCTGGCCCTATTTGTCATAAAAGAAGTGATTTTGGCGTTAAGAATCGGATCGATTGTACTTCCCAACCGAGCTGGAAACGCCAATTTATGTCTATATCCATGATGAAATAGTGCCCCATCACGAAAACGACCTCTTACTTGACTTGCCTGCCGAAGGAATAATTTAAGGATGAGCGTAGATAAATACATAGGCACAATTTTCCGGCTATTACTACATTGGAGGACGTTCCAGCAGCCCCAACATGATTAATTTTGTTACAAAAATCCTGTTTTTGGCGACACATAGAGAATTTTTGAGCTCTAACACCACTTACAGGTATATTTTACTAGCCACTTACCAATGCAACTGTGCAAATTTTCCAAAATATGTGGAAAATTGGTGGCTCTCTTCAAAAATGTTACATTCTTTTCAATTTGACAATTCAATTATCGAGTTATCGGTTTACTTTTGCACGTATATGTATTTTTTCACCAGATTGTCGAATGAATTGGGACAATGCAATAATAGGGGACACAGTCAATATTTCGACACCAAACTTACCCCCCAGTTTTACCACCAGACAAACTTAAATTGTACCTGGTCGTTTGTGTCCAAAGACGACGGCTGCTGCTGGCCGTCGCTCGAGGAACTGAATTTGCACTATATTCACGGCAAGAACGTCATTGTCTTTATACTCACGTTGGTAACGACACTGAAATACTCGAAGAGAGTAAACTTATGCATCCGATCTACCTACTGATAGATGGAACCGCCGCTCGAGATACGATTAATTTCAGACGAGAAGTACAGGTCAAAGGGATTCTTTATTCGTGTTTCAGAGGATTGCATCCAAGGGACTGGGTTATTTTTTTGATAAAGAGTAGGTACAATTTCGCCAATTTTAAAGCAAGTGGAAAATGAGTTATAAACACATTCCAAAAAGTATCGTTACGAAAACGTTCATTCAACTTGCAGCAAACATATCTAGCAAAATGAAGCTCAATTTTATGCCACTTTGGTACCCCATTTGCGTAAATGTCTCAAAATTAAATTCCTTGCCAATGCGATACGCTAAGAAGAATAAGGATCTGGTGTGATAAATCAGAGAGAGTTGAGAGTAGAGACCCACGTCCTGTATCGGATATCTATTAAGCATGAATATTATCAGGGGCTTATCCCCCCTACAGAAAAAAGGTTGACACTTTTGGTAGTTAGCATGACCTCTAATATCAATGCTAGGAAGTATAGTAGTCTCAAATGGTGGTGTCCACCTTTTCAATATGGTGGATTTTAAGGTTACCAGGGTCAAACTTTTGAAATGCTCCGATCATGTTGAAATATAAGCCATAGTATCCCGTCAGCCATAAGGATTCCCAAAAATGATAGTTTCTACCACTTACGACCATTGGTACCTGCTCCCACAAAACCGGACAAAGTCGCCAGAGCACTTTAGAGAAAGAGAGTTTTTTTCAAATTAAACTTGTAAAAAGTCAATAGAAACCAAATAATTTCAAGGTAATATTGAATTTTTGATGAAAAAGGAATGGCCATGTTCACATGTTATTGTCATTTTAAAGCTTGCAAAAAATAATAAAACTCACCATCATGCATTTCAAATCTGCACATATCTCAAAAGGAAAATATTAGTAAAATCCACCAATCAAATGACACGAAATATTTTATGTGTTTTATGTTTTCGGTGATTGCTATACGCTTTCTTGTGAATAGGTTTGGTTTGTTGGAAACAATAATGGGATGTTGTAGCAATGGACGCTGTGTTTTGAGAACGTTTGTTTGTAACTAAGAGCAAACTGTCCTTCAAAATACCGAGGATTCTTGTGTAGAATTGGTGGTGTTTGTGTTAGAAATCTCTGTAAAGTTATACATTCACCGTTTATGGCCATAATTATTAGATTTTCTTTATTGTAAATGGACGTTATGTTAATTTTATTCAACCTGAAAGTACATCGGTGTGAAAGTAATTAGTCCGGCAGGGAGCCAAGTCCGGGCTCCATATACTATAACATAATAACGCGTGAATTAATATTGCGTGAAGAGTCACTGAATTCGATTACCCCAAAGGTCCCGCCGCTTTTGAATCGTATTATATAGCTTCATCTCGCTTGCACACACACTACATATCGAACAAACCAGTTTGGTTTAACTAGTCATTGTTAAACGCACTACTTCTTTTCGTTTATTTCCGCTTCCCTTCCCCCTACTACATAAACTAACCTAAACATTTCTGTAAATACATGCAATACCTAATTTCGTATCACATTTTATGCAAATTAGCCTATATCTAATCTATTTGTTCTACATGAGCAAATTAGTGCAGAATTCATTTCCAATAACTTCAAACACTATGTTTTCGATATAACAACAAATTTTGATGTTGTGGGCATATTGCCGCTTTGTTTTGTTAAATAAGCCTCTTTTCAGGGCCGTCCGCTTTTCACCTATAATGGGCACTATCTGACAGTTTAAAGCATAAGAGTCTCACGTCAAGAGTAGTCCTAATTCACTTACTTCGATAGGTGGAGTGCAAGTGCCAAGTACGACGGTTTTCTTTGTGAGTACTTAATCTGTTTCTAAAATTGGAAATATTTTTTTTTTTTTTTTTAATGTGTGTTTAAAAATTCTCAAAACTGGAAAAATATCGAAAGCATTGTGGGGAAAATGGATGCGGCCTGTAGCGATTTGCGGGTTCATTTCGACCCCCAAAAACGTTCAATTTTCTGGCTAGGTTCTATCGGTTCAGAGCCAAAAATACGAACATATTCAAACAAAACTAGTTAAGTAACGGACCTCTGAAGCAAAAAACACCGATAAGAACCCTTTCGTTTTCGGGAGATATTCTGAGATTTAGTTTCAGTTTCATTTAGACCGTACAATAGCCAGACCCCATGTTCGGGGACTAAGATAGACGCATTTAGTACTACATATAATTGACCTGCAATGATCCCTGTGCAATCGCTAAAACATGGATCGATTGACAGCTATAATAGAATCATTATTATGGACATAACTAAACACATAGTACAGCAATTTCAAAACACAGAATTACATCACTGATTACAAAGTTTACCTTATTTACGGGTTACAAGAGGAAGTGTTATCACAGTTTAGTGCAATTAAAATGAATAATAAAAGTGAAACAGATTTAAGAACATCATGTTTCAGTAGCACCCATAATATGTAAAAAGCTATCTCTTAGAAAGACTGATCAAGCTGTTAAATATCACTTAACTCTTTAAATAAACGTTCGCGTTGAGAGTTATACTTCGTACATTTCATAAAAAGAAATGAATGAAATTCATCTTCAATATCCAGGTAAATCACACACTTCTTACAACATTCGCTCTGATGAGGGGAGGACGTTTCGGTGTGGAAAAATTGAACAATGCGCGACCTTTCTCAACCAGAAGGGTGTGAGCACTAATTCTTAATTTTGGTAAAATTAAGTCTAGTAGAGCGGTACATAACTGGAATATAATTTCTAAAGCAAAGTCAGTTTTAAAACGGCAAATAGGTTTGAGGATTAGGGTTTGAGATGTCTGTTAGTGGTATAGACCAAAGTATAATTATAAAAATTATAAGAACGTAGAATATACTAGCTATGTTAGAGTGTTACAGGATGGGTTGCTCCAAATATCATATTACCATCATTATGAGTACAATATGAATTATTGACGACCCAGTAGCATTGTAGTAACACACAGTTTCTATCTCCAGAAGTGCATAACAACAAGGCTGTTTAATTCTGATAACAGAGATTGTTAAGCCCACCATATTAATGGAGGGAATGAATAACATTGGTATTAAATTGGGGAAAAATACTTAATCACCCTGACAGCATGTGATTCGTTGCCTTCGATGAACCACCAAGGAATAATTTACAGAGTTTTAATATGCAGTAATTCCCCTGGATTCTTATCACAAAGAGTTGAAATTACGGTTCACTCCAAGAATTTTGTAATAAATATGGCGGCCCAAAACTTCCAAAGCCTTAAAACTCAAAATTGCGTTGCAATGAGAGGACCTCAAAACATTTGATGAAATCAGGATTTACTGGAATTATATAAATATAATTATACCGAATCTAAAATAAGCTTGGATGCTTTACACATTCAGTCTAAAAATAGCCTTTTTGAAAAACCCTGAAGGGTGTTGGTAAAATATCCCTAGATAACAAATACTCATTTTACATTTAAGCATGCCATTACCATAATGAAAGGAAAATTCTTAATATCGACCACTTTGTAAAACTCAAACATTGGATTTATCAATATAACAAGCAGTTTCATCTTTTACAATAGCTATCCAATTTTCGAGAGCACATTGGGGACTTAGCAACTTTTTAGATATTATAATCAAATCATTCTGCCATACCTAAACACCTTAAATTAGAATCGTTAATATAAATGGGTCACAAAAAGCAGTAAAGTAATATTTAGGTAGTCCCCTCTAAGATAAAGATTAAATAAAAATGGACTAAGGAATGCACCCTGCTTTACACCAACAGCGAAGTAGTAAAATCATCAGTAATTTCGTTTAGCATGGCTTAATGGCCAAAGAAACAGAGTCATACATATCATGAAAACATAAAAATTCTCACCACCAATCACATTGTGATCCATTTATCGACAAGTGCCCCTGCGCCCAACATAGTGTCAAAAGCGGCAGAAAAATAACATAAACAAACAAAAAGAGAGATTTGGTGCCCTGGTGATTTGTCTTTATCGATCAAAGTCTTAGCACAAATCTGATCACTTGTACGTGAACCTTTTCTGAAACCATGATTTGGGGAATAATATATTTTTTTGAAAAAAGAAAATAAGCGATTGTGGCAAAAACAAGACAGAAACCGGTTACTTAAGTTGCTAGAAACTGCAGATTTCCCTAGTTATAGTCTAGCCACATTTGTATCACCTTTTTATGTAATACTGTCAATGTACTACGACGCCAAGCCAGAGGGGAAATTTACCAGTTTAAAGAGATACAGTTACGATCTTAGTAAGGTAGGCCCAAGAACATGGAATACCTCTTTAAGCATTTCAGTAGTTATTCCATCGGTACTGGAAGCTTTACCCCTTTTTAAATGAGACGCTGCATCAATAACCTCACTTAATGTAATTATCATAATCAAGTTCATGTTCAAAAAGAAGTACAAAGTTGAAAAATCTATTAACTAAATCAAAACATTAGCATCTGGATGAGAAGGTTTCTGTTCATAAGGCTCGAAAATGGATCCCACCATCTTTAGCAGAAAAGCGGATTATCAGTGTAGATGACTTGGCCTTGCACAGGAGCGAAGAGTATATCTTCAAAAGGCTGTGGATCATTTTTTCAACCTTTTCAACATAGACAACAATTTTATCTAAAAATAAAGACCTCTTAACATTTAGGAGGTTCTATATTTCTTCTTCAAAATGCGAAACTGAGGAATTAAAGAAGGGGGGGGGGAAATTACCAGGATTTCTAATACATGAACCAAGAGACTTTAATATTACGATTACATTTTTTTACAATCAGCATCATACCATTTTTGGTGTTTTTTTGTTGATTATACAACACTTTATCAGAACCGTTAGCAATAAGACCAGCTTTTTGACCAGCATCTGAAGATTGTCCAAGAGTTGGAGACTAAGGCAGCAGTATCATACATTCTTTCAAGACTTACAGTGAATTAACAGATGTTTTGATATCAGTGTCATTTAACGCTTTACACCAGGGTATGGCCTGAATTGGAATTCCCAATATATTGTCAGGAATTCATGAAGTGAATATCATCTCCACGATCGTATCAGAGGATGACCAGATACTTTCCAATTTAAATGAAATTACGCAATGAATTGCCAAAAGGAATTTAGTAAGATCGTGAAACTTTGAACTAATCAATACAATGAAACAGAGATGATGACATACATTAATCCAATCCACCTGGGCCTACCCCAGTGTAATAAAACAAGTAAAAATTACCTTGCAAATAACCTCACACCGCGACCATTCACAATTCAGCAATCCACTACACTGACCATAAACTTGCAAGAGGGATTTGCCATTGACTATCAGTACTATGGTATCAAACATTGATCCGAAGAAGGGGTTCTCAATAACATAATATATTTACATTCAACAAAGGTATCAGAATTCAGTACAATATAAACTCAGCATCCAAAGATGTTATGGCATTTAAAATCGCCAAATAGTACACATTTACCTTGTTTTAAAATGACGATCATTTTCAAGTAAATCAAAAATGTCATCTCTTTTTGAACTGTAGCTTGAAATTACAGGACTTGATATAAAAAATTACACAAATAAATGTCATCATCCATGTGGAAAAAATTTTTACCATAATTTTTCAACCACTAAATTCAGAAGCAGTGGTTTTTTTAAGAAACCCTCTGACACCTTTTATCAAAAGCAGACTTTCTTAACCACCAAAACTGCTAAACCGCCAAATGAACGGGGAGCATGTGGAGATTTGGCCTCTATGAGTTTGCTGTGAAGTGATTAGCCCTCCAAAGATAGATAGAATATCATATCAAGTCACAGTTGGTCAAGAAAGGCAGAAAATATCAAGTCGACCCAAGAATATCTTTTTAACCGGATCGAGAGTCCAATTTTGAAGTCTAATATTGGCATACGAGTGTGGAGGGCTGTCAACATTCCACGCACCAATTGATAAAGAAGATTGTAAAATTATGCCCATAATGAGAACAGATGAGTTGCATTTCTTTCTATTGCAGTATAAGTGTGAGATACTATATTTTCGCAATCACGGGACACAGGATACACCGTGGGAAATACTTTCGGGCCGCCGTAACGCGTCAGTGCCATAAGAGTGTGACCGTTCCGTTCAGGGGAGGAGGGCGGCCAAGACCTCCAAATTCGGAGTCGCCCTTGGTTTTTAAAACCGTAAAAGCGCAATCATGACGAAAAAATTCTGATTTTTGTCTATTTTTGGTCAAGGAAATTCTTATTCCCAAAAAAACGTTGGGTTGAAGACTCCAACTCCACTGGAAGTGTTATTTCTGATTTTTTTGTATGAATAAACGAAACGAGGACGAGGTCGTATGTGGGTCATGGTGCACCCATGACCGACCCACATCAAGCAAGAAATTGGTTTGTGTTTGGCACTCCGTATTATACGCTTGTAATTTTCTTTTGAAATTTTTGGTGAGTTGCTATAATGATGAGCTTGGCCGCCACCGCCTGTGACCGTTCATATGCTAAGAGCGCTCTTACCGTTAGCCTTTGAAGAAGACTAGCACTCGGGTTATGCCCGGAGTTGATGCCGTTTGAATTCACTTTGCTGTTGGTTTGGACATTTGGTCCTTACCCCCTGCATTTGCCTAGTGAAGACCTTGAGCTAATCCAGTCCCTTAAACGTTTTGACAACACAGTTTGGAGCGACTAGTATCGCGAGTCACCTTCATTACTACAGCGCTTCCACCACTGGCGAGTGCCAATTGTTTAAAACTATGGAGTTGACTGCGCACTATGATGAGATTGCGATTTTTCCGTATTAATACTTAACGTGTTACACAATTTTGGCTCTCACCAGGGGACCACTTGTATTAAAAGGGGTATATGATGCGTGAACAAGACAACGCATAAAAGGGTCTTTTTGTCCACCCAGGGTGTCACAAACAGCAAGATATGGAAAAAAAAGGGGTAGGGGGCCCTAGTTTTTTTTGTAACCCCGAAAGTGTGATGTACGCGAGATCAAAATCACCAAAATAAGTAATCTGGAGTAAAGCAACATGAGCAAAGCCAGATATAATGGTATATTATCAACACAAATCATGCTTTTGTATAAGGTAGGCATAAACGGACAAAAATACTTGATTTATGGTAGCAAAACAGACAAAATGCTTGGTTAGGGTATGTTTTTTAGTCATTTGAAATCTTTTTAGGTGCATTTTGGAAGTCCATGTTTCCCGCATCATATCCACCTTTGATACACTGGCCCCCCCGGGCTTCTCGAGCCCTCTTATCACTGATCCATCATGCAAATTCCAGGCTTTGACCTACCCATGCGTGCGGGGACAAAGTTGAACCGCCTCCGTAGTGAGCCGGAAGCTTTATGCCAGTCTGTTCAGGTGGGGGTTTGGCCGAATGTCCAGCCTGCGAGTGTGGTTGAGAATATCAAGACACTACTCACATTATTACCGTCTTCCACTTCCAGGCCACCAAAGTAGCTCAGTCTGATGGGTGTTTTATGATACCACAGGAGATGTCAATTTCAGATTCATATGGTTTGTGAAATTTAATGTTTTGTTCACATACGAAGTTCACTTTTCAAAATAATGTTAATGGTCAAAATTCCAATGATTTCATGCAAAATTTAAAATCCACGGGACAAGGTCAAAGATTCGGTTGAGTTAAAATGCTTATTGCTAGATTCATTGTAAGCAGCTAAAATGGTCATAATAATACAAAATATAACAATAATAATAATAATAACAATAATAATCATAATACGTTTTTATCACCGTGAACCGTCTCAAAGTGATGTTGCCTACTATTATTACGCCGCCATTTATAGGAACATCGTCACAATCATTCAAAAAACACTTCATCTCGGTTGCTGTTCCCCATAGAGCACATCTCTATCCTGCATTAGATTGTAATACTCCCCATAACAGTTCCTTATATTTTGCTTGGGTCGACGATGCATTTGGATTAAATATGCATTTCGTGATCCATCACCTCATTTTTTGCTTTATGGCTCCACTATATCCCCGAAAAATGTCATTTCAAAATTTCAATTGCTTCCAGAAGCGTTTCTGACTTGTTGAGCAATGTTTGTATCACGGTGTCCCACAGCACACAGTTGTAATTATCTCACCGTTTTACGGCCAGAAATACAAAATTAACATTTATTCGGATGTAATCGAATTTGCATGTAAATTAGGCACATACTATACTCAGGCCACGGTTTCAGATGATATAAAATCTCAACTTGTTTTGGTAAGACTAGGGTAGAGGCTGCGGATCACGATATGTTCCTTAAAGTAATCTTGCCCATGGACACAAACATGTTGACTGCAGCGGGCTCGAACTCGCGATTTGCAATGTTTCATGACAATGAGTCCTGCACTTTATCCTTTACGCCACACGTGCTTTAGAATCTACTGGCTCATAGAGATTTGAAAAATAACAGTTTTTCATTTGCCCATTGCCCCACCCCCTAGTATTATTCTATCAATGATTAACCTTACCATGATCATCAATTACAGCTACTTGCAGATTCGGTGACGTTTGTGTAAATCTGCGCATGGGATGTGTCAACCAGACTTTGGTGTGTGACAATCGTTTAGATTGATGGACGGTTCCGATAATACGACTGCCGTAGATTGACGATAATTTTGTTTCCGTTACTCATGTTACTCATATAATAAGCTGTTTCATATTCTATATTGCAGTGCAACGACAGATTTAATTTTGGTATCTTGTGTTAATTCAAACGCGCAAATTCAGTGCAGTCAGACAAAACGTCTATCAAAAAGTCGCATGTTAAGTTACAAACTTGGTGCTCACGTTAGTCACATTCTAACCATGCCTCATGTTCTCATCTACAAATAAACTCATATTCAAAATTATATTATATAGATACTTTCAGCCTTCAAATTAATTTTAGCGACCCACCTGTTTTTTTTTTTTGTATTTTGTCAAGGCTATCTAGGCATTACAGCGGTTATCTAATTGTAACGCTGACCGGATTGCGACAAGATAGCGATTAACTCCCTTTTGAAACCTGTCAAGTCTTGTTTGGATGGTACATGCGCAGGAAGGGCAATTCCCCACAGCCTACCGAGAATGGAGAAATGCTCTATCTGTGGAGCCAAGTTGGACCTTGGTCATGAGACCTGCTGAGCTCTCGACGGCGAGATCAAAATGACATAACATGGGTAGACTTGTGGCGTTTCATTTTTTTTCAGAAAAAAAAAACCATTGAAAATTTTTCAACCACAATCCTAACCACAACATCCACAACTTTTTTTTAAATTCAATAATTCAATTCTTTACTTCATTGGGTAGCTAAAATGGACAAAATTAAGTCAATTTTTTAAAATCCCTGTAACTACGTTCTCAAAATATGAATTGACATTCTGGCTAAAAATAAGCCCATGAAAATATACGTTTGCCTCCTACCACTGTACTTAAACGCTGAGGAGCAAATACTGGCATCTGGAAGGGTTTAGGTTATTAACAATACACAATTCAGTATGGAAGCGATTAAGAAATCATTTTGATGAGGCAGTGGAACAATTACAGCATCTTCCTGCAAAAATGCATCACACATCCTTAATGTGGATAGCTCTTTTGGGGATAAAGAGAACATCTGTGACATTGAAGTTTTCTGAAGGATTCTGACAGCGAAAGCATGTCGGACTCAAGTGTAGACTGTCCACAGTCTGTGTCTTCGTATTTAGAGAACAGTAGATTTTCAACACATAAAATAAAACTCAGTTTCTTATTTGGAAGTACATTTTTGCCAACAGTGGCCACCACCAAACATGGACGGTTCATTAGCAATGTACCGTATATAAATAAAAAAATAAAGCGTCTCCCATTAGTCTCCATACCAGCCGTTTATACCGCCGACCCTGAGAGGGTCTAAGATCAAGTGAGATTACTGAGAGGTGGATATGGCCGCCCATTTTTCTGATTAAACTTTTAAAAATATTATGTCTCAATTTTATTTGAGAAAGATAAATTCACGGGAAAAGTATTTTGTTTTACTATAAAGAGAGAAAGGGGAAACCCCTAGTTTGTTTTGTAAGTGTTCTGTTTAGAGCGGGTTTGCACAATAGGGGAAGGGGGCAATTCCCCAAGGCACACCTGCTAAACTTAGAAACTGAGTTAACTTGTTAATTTGGTTGAGATCAAACCATTGTAAGATCAGGGAATGTCCCCACAAAGTAATCCTGGAAAGTGATGTGATTCAGGTTATGTTTGGCATGATGCTGTTGTGAATGTATATTTTTAGAATGGGATCTTTGTGAAGGCAGTATATATTTGAGATTTGAGCTAAGTCTCGCCGTCAGAGTTGTAAACAGCTATACAGTATGGTTAATAGCAAGTTTTAGCTACACTAATGGTCAAAGATTTGAGCTCCACACAGTGCCAGATTTTTATTATATGTTAATTCATTGAGCAGAGTGTGCTGTAATTATTCTACGGATCTTTGAAGCCGGAGTAAGGGGAATCAATAGGATTCCAATGTGGACAGATGAAATCGTGGTGATTACTTGGACTGATATACTGTGGGAAAGTGGTCGTCGAGATTATTTAACCTTGTCGTCTTGAACTGCTGGAACAAAATTTTCTTCAGACTGAGAAGATTCCTTGGAATATATTACCTGAGGAGTTTTGTATGTGTCACTTGCATGCTGTCATTTTGGAGTCTTCGCTGTGAGGACATATCGTTGAACTGCAACGCTCATGTGGACATCATGGACATTCTTGTTTTAACCAATTAAGTATAAATAAATGTGTGTAATCTGTGTAATTCTGATTTATGTAATGTTTTGGACTACCATGCTTGAACAATTACAAATCATTAAAATCTGTTTTGTTATATAAAATTTCAGATCACTTGTGCACAAGGCTTCGTTATTTTGTGTTTGAAGGTATTTCTGACCTTAGGCGGCCTACAAGACGTCCATAACATAGTATGTTGCTTTTTAAAAACAAATCTTTCTTTATGAAATCTGTCAGCAAAATGTTGGATACAACATTTTTTTTTCAATAAAATCATAAATTATAGAACATACAAAGACATGATATGATATAGGTCCAGACGGTACACGCAATTATCCAGTTTGGCTCTGTAGATTTTTTGATTCTGTGGATTCAAAATGCCTCCTCTTCCGAAGAGCGGACTGTATTAAAAATGTTTGGCAATCTCACGGTCGCCTGGATGTTTAACATTGCATGTGAACCCTTTATCATTAAAGTATAATTTGTACCTGTTTAATTTCTAGAACATCCATGTCCGTCTATGGAATGTATTCGCGAATCCTTTTTCTTTGTAATGAGACAAGAGGCTAGCTTCGACGATGCCAGAAGTGTAGGCACGATCCTTACCGGGGATCCTATCCAGTATCCATAGTCAGGCAGAACACGATTTTATAAATTGTAAGTAATACACTCCAATTATTTAAAAAAAAATCCATTTAGGGGTGACGCCGATTTGTTATATAAAATTTCAAGCAGAGTTTGAGGCTTAAAATGTCACTTTTGTCGCCTCAACGGGCACATTTTATTACTACAAAACATTCAAAATTCCACACATAATCTTCCCTTAACGTCCCTTCAATGCATTTAAAAACCCGGGGCGAACCCCTACCTTGTCTTAGGAGGAAATTGCCCACAGATCTAACAAGAAAGATAACGTTAGCTCCCTTCTTTGCGGTGATCGACATATTTTCGGGTAAATTAAACAAAATATTAGCTTTCTTCAAGACATCCAAACTTTTTACCCCTTCCGGTAGAAAAAAAAAAACAAAAAAATCGGGTAAATGGGACTAGGTATTAACGACCTGGCCATTGTCCGTATGCTTGCTGTAACATAAACCATCACCATTTACCACAATTTGCTAAATTGTAAACTATTTATTTTGATATTGCTTGTCTTTATCGCTCGTTTCAGCTACGTCCGGATTATTTCTTTTATTGTACCTATCGGATTAAATGACAGGCTAAGTGAAAAACTTTCAGTGGACCGACAGAACAAAGGTAAGTGCAATAACACCACAGGGCGCTGCGCAGAAGAATCAAGTCACTTGGCTAGACTATCTTCCCGAACAACCGTTACATGCAGAGTACAAACGAATCACGTGCAGCAATATCTGATGTTTATGTAAACCCGGTTGCTTGATTGTATTAAAGATATGATGTCTTTTTTACGCATGCTTGGATACAGGAAACAAAAAACAAACATTCAACATATTTACTTTTCCTTGAAAGGACCTTTATTAATCACAAGCTCATTTCTTCAGTTTTATAAGCTAACCATTTTGTAAAAATCCACTTGCTTTACGTCCTGAGTACCTCTAAATGCCCTGCTATATACTTCGAATCGCATCGAGCGATTTTCTGCTCTGAGCATTTGTAACACTTGACTTGAGTCAAAATCTGTTGTTGCGCACGCCAATCGCCCGTTGCGACTATAAGTTGAAGTATAGCCTGTCTTTACGGTAAGGCGTAGGATCTCAAACACAACGTTCCAAATAGTCCAGGACGAAATTAAATAGCATGGCTGGATTTTTCAGGTAGTTTTCCAATGTTGTGAGTAGCAACATATTACAAGTTTCCCAAAGACTCCTTTGTATTACATTGAGGAATAAGGTAGTAAGTTCATACAGGGGGGAAATTAAAATGATTCAATTGAGGCTAAATCATTGACTCTTCTAGACCTTTGACCTTCTAGAACAACAAATGTTCACGGTTATCGTAACCTAGGTTACACAAAATTGTTAAACCATGCATGCATGGCCTAGGCTACACATGATATAGGCCTGTGTTAGCATCCTGGCTTAGAATGTTCTTTTAACCAATCAGATGACAAGAATCTATATATTCGGTATATAAAACAAATATTGACTGCTTTTTATTCAGAGCATGGTTGAAACTATAGGCCCTCGGTGATCTCGAAACCATACTATGATTATGGTTTCGAGATCACCTTGGGCCTATAGTTTCAACCATGCCCCTAATAGCAGTCATTATTGTATGATAGCGCCACCGTTTTCGATTATTTATGCAATATGACGTTGACCGGGAATGACGTAGCGACACAGCGCCACGTACGACAGGCGATCCCTGAGTCACATATTTAATGCATTATGCCTCCACTTCGTTGAGCGAGTGTCCTATCCGGATTTATATAGAATCCCTGAAGTGGTGTGAAGAATTTATAAACATTCGGTTTACGTTCAAAGCCGACTAAACTACAGACGGCTTTCAGCTTTGAACACAAAATAAAATGATAATAACTTTTCCTAATCATCACCTTTACATTGGGGTATCGGGCCTGCCTGCTCTAGGAGGGGGGGCAATTTTCCCCATCTTTGGACATTTTCCTCTCTCAGGGGGGTCAAAAGGCAAATTTTTCCTTCCCGGTCCAGAGGGCCTACAAAACGGCTGATTTTAAAGCATGATTTTTGCAATTTTTCCCGGGCCAAATTCGTAGGGGGCACACTGCCCCCTGCCCCCCCCGGCTCGCGCCTGTTAACTGGGCCAGTTGCCCCTTTATAAACTGTTTCAGGGAATCACTGCCAATAAGATTGTTTTTTATATTTAAAAAATTGTAATATTGACACATTTCTAACTCGGCAATAATACTAAATCTCAAACCATCAATTATATGGTTAATCAAACTTTAGATTCATATCAATGCAAAGTCCATGAAACAATACAGCCGATAAAAACCACAACAAATAACTAAATGTTGGACTAAGTTTTCCAAAACTCTGAAAAACACCAATCACATGTGTACAGGTAATATTCCTAGATTTTTGTTTATTTAATTTTGATAAATTAAATTTTTCTAAAAAACTTGAGGTTTGTGGGGTTGAAATAGTAAAAAAAATATGAAATAATAAAAATTTGATCGGGACCAAGGTACACGGTCGGTCGGACAGGACAAACAAACATTTGGTTTTTGGCTGGACCTCAAATGACTGTTTATTTCCCTATACAACACCAGCAAAAAAGAAAGTCCCCGTCTGAGTCCCTTTTTTTACGTAACTCCAAAAAATATTTATTTATGTTTTTTTTATTTATTCAAAACTGATGGATGCGCAAATTTCTTACAATTTACTTTTGCCCTGATAAACAAAAACCATCGTTTTAATACATGAATTGTCCATTGTCCAAAGCAGTTTTTCTAGGGGTTTCCTTTCTTAAGATTATAACATCTCAACTTGGACTTTCGCGCCGCGATTCGACATCTATGAAAAACAAGTATTTTTCCACCGCTAAAAGCAACCCTAAACAAGTACTTTTTTGTGCTGTTTTGATTCTGCGCAACAAGTCTTTTTTGTCATTTTTTGCTGCCCTAAACAAGTAAGTAATGGCATTGTATCGTTTTATCCATTATTATCTTGCTTTGTTTTAAAAATATTGTTGATGATTTTTATCTCTGCCTTATTTGAGTATTAGATACTCTAAACACGTACATCACAATTTCAGGGTTAAGAAAAACATACCTTTTTTCCATGCATATTTTGGCTTTTGTTGACACCCTAATCAATGGACACGCGTACATGTCCTTTGGAAAAAGGGACCCTTTTTACGTGTTTTTTTGTTCACAGCATCATATCCACCTTAATACATTAGTCACCCGGTTTTTGCCACGTTGTTTGTTGGAGGCATAGTCTTTCCAAACACCAGGATGGTTCTCGCCCTCCTATAAGAAATGACGTTTACACCATACATATTTTTAACGTATTTGTCACATCATATTGATACGCAATATTGACGGTACCATACTGTCAATCCTATCAACATATTTATAAAATACCAACTTATCAAAAAGTGATTATTAACACCCGTAGATTTTGGTCATCGTTGTAAAGCCGAGGAAATGGGTCTCTTTTATACTGACACATACACATAACAACCTTTTCGAAAATATTTGGAATACTAGGGAAAGGTTCACACTTTTGAGGGTGATTTTTTATATATTAAAAAAATTTTTTTGGCTGATCTGGGCCAGCACACGCAACTTTGAAGCACAAAAATGGAGTTTAAGTTGGCGGACTCGAAAGGGAAACATCGTTATATTAGTCCGAGGATTTAAATCAAATGAGCTAACAATCTGGCTTTAGTAAAAGAGCTTATCCGACTGGGCAAGAGTTTCCATACGTTCTCCCTCACTCGAATTCTGCAACCTTAATCCTGTGGTTTATTCCGTCATTGCAGAATTCATAGGGAGGAGGACATGCATATGGAACTCTTTCTTCCGACGGTTTAATAGTTGCGTGCGCTGGCCAGGGGTATTCATTACCTGTAGAAACCAAGTATTTTTAATAGCTTGTTTAAATAGATATATTTAAATAAATTATTTTGGTTTCAAACATTCTGAGGGGTTTAAGAAATACTAAAATCCAATCAAGTGAATCCATCTGAAAGTACCTTGTCGATCTATGAAGGTCGATTTTTTTACTGGGTGCCTGGAGCCACACAATGAATTCAACGAGGATGGACCTGCGTTTTGGCTTGTGGGTTGGATGAAATAGCTTGAAATGATATACCATGTTTTGAAGCCACGCGCATTCATTGCAAAAGACCCAAGTATGTCAATAACCTAGGGTATTAATGGTAAGAATTTTATAATGGTTTCAACAAATATCACCTCATTAAAAGTTTTGTGTCTGCCTGCCCACACTTTGGGAGAGGTTATCAAGTGTTTCCGAATAACAAATGTAACTTTCAAACAGATTCTCCAACCCATTTCCAATGGGGAGGGCGGCAAAACTGGGCATTTGCCGACATAAGTTTACCCGTATCTTCGAAATGATTAAAAATATGAATTTAACTACTTATAGCCTGTTTTGCATTAATACCGATTTTTTTGTTTTATTATTTAAATCATTTAATAGAGTCAACACATTTTCCGACGAAAGGCAGAATTCTGTTAACGGGACGTCACACCCCCATAGTCCCGCTCTAGGGATGGCCCTTACTATAAAGGGGTTGATCGTTTATAGAACAATGATCCAGTGTAAGATATTTCAATGACGGTGGATGTCCCGGGGATTGGATGTTTAAACGGGGGCGCGTGGCAATTTCATATTTTGTCAGGTTAGGCAACAATCTTTACCACGACACTACATATTGGTTTGTATGAAAAATAACTTGCTTAGAATTTTTGGTTTTGTTTTGTGACCCATCCTTGAGATGTTAACGTGGTGTAATATCATGATAACAAAATTGATTAGATAAATCAGTGACATATTTTTAGCTCATTTACTAACATCTAATGTCGCTAACATACGTTGAAACTCCGACCAAACATCCAAAGATATCACCTTTTACGCATTACTTGTAGTAGAAGACTCTGAGGCCATTGCGTTGATTCCCGTTGAATTAACAGAAAAAATGCCTTTTTTAATGATCTATCATGTCACAATCAGCATAATCACGAACTATTCGGATGTTTCCATAAGGTTGACAGACACCCTTTTGCCTCGACATCCTTTCTGTACCCCCCTGGCCTCCTCCCTCGCCTCGGCGGCGGGTCTATTAATTGGGGAAACCTTAACGGGAAGTAACCACATAAACCGTGTTGGTTTATTCCGTTAAGGTCCGGCCTGTTTCTGACTTCAATAGGTGTCAGAAAAATATTCAGAAAAGGGTGTCACCTATGGAAACAACCCACCAGATTCAGTGAAATTTGAAATCCATGCATTGATCAACCTATGTTACCATTATCATTACTTAGGAAATATGCGGTACTCAATGGATTATCTAAACCAAGGTGAAAAGATCTATATACGGGTTCGCCGAACTCCAAATAATTACGCTTCCTACCTCTCCTTTTCTGGTACATCTCTGCAAACGAAAACAGTGGAACGTTTGTCATAAATTTATCCGCTTTCATCTTCTGCAAAACAATGATGGTGATAAGGCGCTTTCGAGTTGAAGCGACGCGTCCGATGACAATACAATGCTTGGGTATTATTGTGGTTTCTTGCACCTAATGTTCTTATGCTGAATGAACGTGAAATTTGGATACACTTTCTGACCGGTAAAGATTATGTAGCTACTGGATTTTTCATGCACTTGACACGGATTCTCGAACATGGTAAAGTATGAAAGCTAATTGTTTATTCCCGTAGAAAATGTTGATTTCCAGGTGAAATTTTGTTCCCGGTGTAGAAGTAATTATCGTCCGGCGTACTCATAGTCCGGGAACAATGGTGAACAATATGGCAATCGATTCAGTTGACTCTTCACGCAACATTAGTTTCACGCTTTATTCCGTTATCGTCTATGGAGCCCTGGACTGTGGCTCCCGCCGGACTATATCTGCTTTCACACCGGTATGGTCGTTTAGTGACCCGGATTGACTGGCGACCCTGATGAATTCAGCAGTCCAACACCATGTGTATTGCGGACTTTATTCCACAATACACCATGTTTATTGCAGAATAAAGTCCAATACACTTGAATTCATCGGGTCGCCAGTCATCCCAGGTCACTAAAAGGCTACACCTTTTTGTTCCTTTCTCCCTCGTCTCGTCTTTGAACGACCAGAGACGCAGATAGGCAAAATACTATTTTCAAAGCAAGCGCCTAAAATAGTTTCTAATCATATACTTACACTCCGCTAGCAAATATTAACAACACGCTCGGTGTCCAACTTATTTTTGTAGTCTAGTATCATAATAGCACATGTTTAAGAGCGACCCCATTTTCCAATTTGTGAGATATAGTAAATTTGATAATTGTCTTGTAAACTATACCTGTGAACGCCAATGCTCAAAAGTATGCATGCGTCATAAAAGGATTTTTTTGTAATTCAGATTGGGGGATTCGCGATCCTAATTCGACGACACTCGACAGCGCTGGAAACGTGAAATGTCTGCCTATGCATTATGAAATAACATAATCTCACGAAAATAATCCCAACTTGACTTGCGTGAACCAACGGAACAGCTAATGGGTGAGCTTTTACCGGCTATTTCATACTGGACTGACGTTTTCAGCGGCATTTGATTTATTATCGGGATGCGATTTTAATTATTCTAATTACAAAATTCCTTCTTATCCCAAAACATAGGAAAGATTGAGCTTTACCATTCACAGGTATGCTATCAGTGCAAAAATCCAAAAATTTTCGCAAAAAAATGTGCAGTTATTGGCTTTAAGATAGGTGTAGAAAGTTAGAACAGTGAAATCTGCGAAGATTTAGCAAGCAACTTCACGTTCAGAATGAATTTCAAAACAGCCTCTTCTCAGAGTCGCATATCCAAATTCGCTACATCTAGTGAAGTTCAAAGATTGTTGCAGGGAAGTAAGTTTTCAATGTGAAGGGTGAAATAGTATACGGTATAGCTCCCGTAGCTACATACTTGGAACTTTTCCCAGAGGACTACATTTTCACGTAGAAAAAAAACACCTCAGATGGCGGTACAGTCAACGATTTTTCAGCGCAAATCTTGTTTAGGTATACTTAGGAGGGGTCATTATTTAACGGACGCTTTACGGCGAGTACAGCCAGGCGGGTGGAGGATTTGGGGGGGAACCCGAAAAATTTCTGTAAGAGAGAGGGGGAACGTGAAATTTTTCATCAACCCGAGAGGGGGGAACATGAACGTTTAAATGGAAAATCATCATGATCAAGGGGGGAACGTGAAATATTTGACGAGCGAGGGGGTAAAAGGCGAAAATTTGTTGCCGAAAAACATTTCAAATCCTCCACTTCCCCCTGGCCTAATAATGACCCTGCTCCCTTAATAACGTATTCCCTGTAACGATTTTCGCCTTTGTGGTGATCGATCGCTAATCGAAGCATAAAGTCGTAATTTTCCTGAAAAAAAACCACATATGTTTCGATGTTTACTTCATTGGACAATAAATATTTACATGTCATCAACATACACCCAAAGCAGTAATACCGCGCACATATCGCCACCAAATTGTGTGCGACCATGCCAAACTGGTTTGCATTCGCGGCTGGAAATAGTCTAATCTATAATCCTATCCGTTATCCTATAGAAAAATTTCATAAACAATGGCATTAACCAGCGTCCATTCCTTTCCACCTATAAAAATATCGACATTTATAATAGCGCCTCTTTTCACAATGTACCAAAGCGCTTTACATTTTATTCCGCTGCCACTAGGAAGATTCCAGCTGCCTACACTCCCCAGCCTACGCAATACTTTGGGCGGCGCTCAATGGACACTATTCCTAACATCCCCCGTTTTGCAACATGGGTGGGAGAGGCAGCGAGCTAAAGTGCTTGCCCAAGTCCCAACACCATTGGCCTTAGCGGACTCAAACCCTGGCCCTTTGGGTCCTGAGTCGGTCGTTGTTATCCACTGGACCACATGTGCCCTCAACTACTCAATTCACACCTATCTTAAATCCGCCGACTATCTGTCATCTCTATCTAGCTCGTATCCAGATGCGGACCGGGTTTGTCTTATCTGGCTCGTCTCTCTGTCGTTTTAATAACTTGAAACAGCTATGCTTTAGAGATTAATGGCGAGAAGCAGACCATTCGCGAATATCATTGTCCTCTAGAGTTGTCGAGCTTGCTATTTTCTGACCATGTCGAGCCGCCGGCGAGACATGTCAGAAAATATCAAGCGAAGCAACACCTCCGAGCCGTTTATCTTACATACGTCGTGCAAGGAATTAAATGAGATTTTTTTTTAATTATTCAAGTTTTTTTTTTTTTTTTTTTTTTTTTAATTTTAAGTTAAATGGAACATTAGGCTTCACTCTTTTCTTTAGCTATACATCACACCAGATGCCTTGCTATAATATTCGCATGCGATGATCTATCAGCAACGATAGTCCAGCGTGTTAATCTACTGGAGGTAATTGCTTCATTATTAACCCACACCGACACCACAGAATTTATGTCATGGTGAAGTAGACCGTGAAAAGCAACAGAAAAGAGTATTCCTAAATACAGTCGCAGCTACAGGCTATTTATTGTAAGGAGCTGTGCATATTTCGGCTTTAATCTAGATCAGATCTTCTTTGTATAAACTATATCTTTAGCGTACCGGCTAACACGCAAAATCCACAAGCCATTGTCCGGTACCCGAACATAATATGACAGATGAGGTCGCTGGACTTCCCCTTTGACCCCTAGAAATGCCATGCCAAGTTTTGGTAAAGGAGTTTTGCGTTTTTGGCGTTCTATCTCAGTCATTTTTGCAAACGATTGCTTTACGACGAGTATTGCATCAAAGAGCAGACATGAGCAGTAAAATGTATATTTCTGAACTTAAAATATTCTGTACGTTTTGGCCAATGCATTTTGACCCCACGAGGGCAACTCATACATAAAGTTTGTTGGTTTGCTTCACTCAGCTATTTCCTGATTTTTGAGAAATTTCGTAGTCTTTCTTAAACTTTCTTGATATAATGATATAGATGCATTCTGTTCTTGACTTAAAGGTGCGTTTCCGATCGTCTTGGACCCCCCGATTTACCCGGAAGTAGTTCATGAAAGGCCATATTTTCTCATTGTCGTCCTGAAATTTTGAGCCCTCCAATCCATTTCATTCCTCAAGATCTAAACACAAAAATAAAAACCGCCGTTTTAGTGGTTAACCATCATATTGCACAGTATTTAATAGGGCTATGCAACATGTATTATCGCGTCTTACCATCAAACCGCAAGTTTGTTTCCACGTACTTGGTTGGGGTGGTATGTGCAAGTGCCATGCTCTCATATCATGTAGAGAACACAATACAAATAAATCGGAACAATCACCTTTAAGGACGAAACATTGTTGTCACCTTTATAACACTTTATTTTTCTTGCAGTTTCAGTCAAGATTAATGATTTTCCTGCAAAAACGGGTTGGATTGCCTCGATCTTACAACCTCAAGTGTAAGCAATATTGTCCAATGTCTTGATAGATCAGACGAAGAAAATTGTGGTAAGTGTTAAGGTTAAAAAAGACTTTTAGTTTTAACTCGTCAATGATCACCTAACTTCCGCCTAATTATGTTTCGATGCCTGCAATAAACTAACCTATTGCGACCATTTGGTAATTTCCAATTCATCCAAGCTGAAAGTTTCTTCAGAGCCTATGTAGCGAGGATCCTGTTATATGATCTGAGACCTGGAACAACGAAGAACGAGCTACAGGATAGACTGATGTCCCCAACACCAGACTTCATATACAAAACATATCCGGCGTGAGCACAAAACCAAAGCACAGATATATAGATTGGGGTGTCTCGAAACATCAGACCCCGAAACAACAGACCTCAGACCTCGAAACATCGACCCGGAGTAAATTCACTTCCGGGTCAGATGTTTCGAGGTCTGATGTTTTTCTAGACACCCGGGGTGATTTCTAGAAACATCAAACCCGAAACAACAGACCTCAGACCCGGAGTTATTTTTTTTTGCCGAAGTCACATTTACTTCCGGGTCGTGATGTTTCGAGGTTTGATGTTTCTAGACACCCGGGGGGATGTATCTAGAACATCAGACCTCGAAACATCAAGACATCAGACCCGGAAGTGAAGTTTACTTCCGGGTGTCTGATGTTTCGAGGTCGATGTTTCGAGACACCGGGGGGATGTCTAGAAAAATCAGACCTCGGAACATCAGACTCGACATCAGACCGGATAATTTCATTCGAGGTCTGGGTCTGGTGTTTCGGGGGCTGATGTTTCTAGACATCCCCCCGGGTGTCTAGAAACATCATACCTCGAAACCATCAGACCCGGACGTAAAATGTTGACTTCGAAGTCAAGATTTTCCCCGAAGTATGATTTTTGAAATTCAAGTAGAACCCTCCCGTGCCGTTGTGACAAGAAGGGTTGGACCTGGTTTTGACCGCTAAATTGAGGGGCCGACCAGTCGGAAGAGAAAGCGGACGATATGGCGGGGGTGCGGGAGGACGGTTTGTCCTCCCTTACGGGCAAAACTTTGAACGTTCGCTTACTAGACACATTTTTCCCATGCATGAATTTGTAGAAAAAAACCATTTGAATTACAAGTGGTAATGGTATTGGATAAACATCATAATTCATGGCCAACCGTTTTACAAAACGGCTTGGGTGCTGGAGGCATGTAAGTTTGGAGATTTATTTTTCAAGACATGTTTTCTATGAATAGTAGATACGTAGATAGACCCGATTTTTTAAAATTGCAAGTTATTAAAAAAAAAAACTTACAAAACTTTAAAAAAAGAAAAATATTAAAACTTTTTAAAATGGGGACTTTTGGAAATACACGTTATCTGAAATTGCGGGCTTGTGGGGGAACGGATTTGAGTGAAATGATATGCTTGGTGAGCGGCGCTAGCAAGTAGTGAAAAGGGGTGTATTTAGCAACGCACGCCCATTTGGTCCAAGTCCCGGTACAAGTCCAGGGCAATCTCCCCTTGTCCCGCCCGAAAGACTAGCAGGATTTGTTTTCTATCTACTTTTATATCATGCGGTGCAGCCGCATGATTTACTGCTTCTCTCTATTTCTTTCTTTCTTACCGAGCGTGTGCGAAGCACGCGAGTCCTGTATTTGTTGCGATTCTTCTGAGTTAGGCGGTATGCTGCCTAACTTACTTTGATCTTACCGTTTCTTTCTTTTTTCTTCTTCTTCTTCTTTCTGACAATTGGCTTTCTCTTCCACATATTTGATCGGATTTAAACCACAATGGTCAGAAAGAAGCATGGGTTGTTGAACGGTTCAAAATTGATGTTTGTTTGGGGTCAAAGGTCACGTAGGGGTCACAGAGGTCCAAGTTATTTACTCTGTGTAAAATTTAAAAAACAGGTCAAATAGAAAAATCTGTTAGCCATCATGACTAGACCTGATGAGCGGTCATTAAAAGTTCTATCATGACTTAGCACTTGGACCATGGTTTAGGGGTCAAAGGTCAAAATACTTCAAATTAAGTGACATTTACAAAGCATACTCCTTCTACAGAATATGTAACATGATCGTGGAGTCTGCAGATTATTAGATTGAGCCCTTCACAAAAGTTATCGGTCAAAAAGGTCAAAGGGGGTCATCCGAGGTCACAGGGGTCATAACTATTTACTGTGGGTTAAAAATTTAAAAACAAGGTCCACATAGAAATCTGTTTAGTCCTCTCTTAGGACCTGATGAGAGGTCAATAAAAGTCAATTATGACTTCATCCACGTGACCCATGGTTTTTTTAGGGGTCAAATGGTCAACGACTTCCCAATACGTACACTTCAAATCGCTTACGCCCCTCCTAAAGATTAAGCAACCTGATCGTGTGAGTCATGTATATGAATGAGCTTGAGCCCCTAACAAAGTTATGGGGCAAGAGGTCAATACGGGGTCATGTGAGGTCACAGGGGTCAAACATATTTACGGGTGTAAAATTTAAAATTAGAGTAATATTAGAAAATCTGTTTAGCCAATCTCATAGGACTTCATGAGAGGTCAATAAACGTCAATCCTGGACCTCATCCACATGACCCCTGGTTGAGGGGTCAAAGGTCAAAAACTTCAATTACGTGACACTTCAATCATACTTCTCCTACAGTAGATAAGAACTGATGCGGTGAGTCATGAATATTAATTAGCTTGAGCTCCTTTACAAAAGTTATGGGTCAAGAGGTCAAATGGGGTCATGGAGGTTTCACAGGGCGGTCAAAACAATTTACTGTGTGTAAATTGAAACATTAGGTCAAATATAAATCTGTTTAGCCAATCTTCATGGACTTGAGGAGAGGTCAATAAAACGTCAATCCTGACTCTCATCTACTTGACGCATGCTATAGGGGTCAAAGGTCAAAATACTTCAAATTAAGTTACATTTCAAAATCACCACTCTACAGACTGTAACATGATAGTGTGACTTATGCATTAATTGAACTTGAGGAAGTTACAAAAGTTAATGAGCTAGAGAGGTCAATTGGGGGTCATTAGGGTTATTCTGCCCCGCTTAACTTTACAAGTGCATCTTGCAAAAACAGACTAAGTCTAGTCCAAGACGGGCCTTCAGGGCCAGTCTTGCTTCTGTTTCTGTTGCGTTCTTTCTTCTTCTTGTTCATGGCAACACGTCAGGGACAACATTTTCAAATGCTAATAGTTTTGGTCATGGTTTGAAGTATTCTGATCAGACTTCGCACAACTGACCGCTGGGGTCTTCCATTCATGATATATGACTTTTGACCCCTATCGGGGGCATCTAAGGGTCAAGGGGGGTCAAAACTGTGATTTTCTTTAACTGTATCTCCTCCTACAGTTTACATTGCATGGTAACGTGACTCATGTATATGCAAACAGATTAGGACATTCACCAAAGTTTAGGGGTCGAGAGGTCAAATTTTGGGGTTTGGGGTATAAGGGGGCACACTTCGGTCTTATTGTGAAAAAATCTTCAAAAAACTCTTCAAAAAGAGCATATGGTATATTGCGACGTTGCATGGTCAGTGACTCATACATTTGGAAGCAGCTTAAGACCCTTCACAAACGTTTGCTCGGCATGGGGGTCAAAGGTCATTAAGGGGGGAACTTCCGGTCAAAAACAAAAATATTCAAAAATTTTTATTTCCAAAATGTAAAATATAGGTGACATAACCTAGATATGCATAGTGTTACTGAGGTATGCAAGGGAGTTTTTATTTTGGGGTCAAAGGTCATTTAAGGGAATTTCCGGTTTAGGCTAAATAAATTCAAGAATTGATTTTTATCTCCAGAAGTAGAATAATAGATTTTTTTTATTTAAAGTGGAACATGCAGTTTTTGGCAGGGTATATGATTTTTTTTTCATATTGGAAGTCAAAGGTAAATAAGGGGGGGTCAAATGGTCAACTGGTTTAAAAATGCTAAAATATAATTACCAAATTGGCTAGATCTCAGCCTATAGAAGACAGATAAAGGACGTTATTGCTGCAATGATGAAAACAGTATGTAAAAGGATGGTCTTGATAGTCTCGACCCCAAAGGTAAAAGATCAAGGTCTCAAAGGTCAAAAACTACAAAACAAGCTCCGATGAGCTTGAAATTGTCAGGGTAATCCTTTGTGGCATCATAAATACGGAACAAGTACAGTTGACCCCATCCGTTGACCCAGGGGTCACCTTTCTCGGAGTGAAAAGGAAATCCCTGACTGTCTTGGATTGAGTTGAAACTCAATAATATTGATCCTTGTAAAGTTGTTAACAGGTATAAATACATTTAATGACATTTTGTGACATAATTGGTGTGATGTGAAGTTAAAGGGGTCAAAGGTATAGTCACCACAAGGGGGTTCATTAAGGGGATCACCATCCATTCCCAATACCGCCGTCTTGTAATTAGATCTGTCCCAGGTATAGGTTCCTTTCTTTCTTTCTTTCGTCTTCTTCTGCAAACTTCAAATTGATTCTAGTTTTGTCATGGTTTGACGGAGTTGACCAGACTTGCACCATATTACCGCTGAGCCAATCCCATTTATGACATATGACTTTGACCCCTATCGGGGGTCATCTATAGGGGGCACAGGGGCTCAAAAGTGTGATTTTTCTTGAAACTTATCTCCTTCAGACATTTTACAGGATGGTAACGTGGACTCATTTGCATATTGAGCAGATTAGGACCCTTCCAAAAGTTATGGGTCGAGAGGTCAATATGGGTCATTAAGGGGGCACTCTTCCGGTTTTAATGTGAAAAAATCTTCAACAAAAAAATCTTCAAAAATTAGTAGCTGCTCTATGCAAACATTGATGGTCACATGACTCATACATACGGAGCAGCTTAAGGCCCTTCACAAACGTTGCGCTAGGAAGGGGGGGTCGTCAAAGGTCATTTAAGGGGGCCAATTAGGACAAAAACCCAAAAATAGTCCAAAATATTCAAAAATTTTTATCTCAAAAACCCAAAAATAGTACAGTGACCTAACCTGCAGATATGGCTTTCATGTTCTGGTCGTATGCAAGGTATTTTTTATTTTGGAGGTGACACATAAGGTCAGTTAAGATCATTTCCGGTTTTAATGGAAATAATTTCAAGATTTTATCTCCAGAACTAGCCATAGTAGAATTTTTTTTATTGAATTGGAACAAGCATTTTTGTGTGTACACGAGGTTTTTTTTTTATAACGTGCTAAGGTCATTAAGGGGTCAAAAAGTCAATTTTGCCAAAAAAGTTATAAAAAATAAGACCCAAATTGGATTTATGCATTAGCCGAAAGGGGACAGATTATAACAGCCCGTGATTAATACAATGATGTAACATTGAAAAATGTAGAAGAGGTTTTCTGACGTCTCGACCCAACGGGTCCAAAGTCAAGGTCAAAGGTCAAAATTACAAAACAAGCTCCGAAGATATTTTGAACTGAAATTTGAAAGGAATAATCATCGGGATATCGTAAATTACAGAAAAATTACAGGTGACCCTATTCGTGACCCAGGGGTCACGTTATAAGAGGTGCAAAGGTCAAACCCTGACATGCTTGGATTTAGTTGTGAAACCATAGGATTGATCTTGTTAAATTGTAAGGTTGTTAACACGTAAAATAACCATTAATGACATTTGTGGACATATTGGTTGAAGGCTACAGGGGTCAAAGGTCAAGTCACATCAAGGGGGAATTAAGGGGATCACCATACATCCCAATACGGCAGTCTTGTAAATTAGATCTGTCCCAAGTCTAGTCTTCTTCTTTTCTTTCCGACGACCCGCAACATTCAAAAGGCTTATAGTGCCAAACGGTTTATCCGATTGCCACGAAAAGTGGTCCAGAAGAACCAATGACCCACAGTCCCCCTAGGGTGTACACAGATGGGTCAAAGGTCACGTGGCCAATTAAAGGGCATCTTGAAAATATTTACGAAACTATATTTGAAAAGCTCCCTTCTGCCACAGAATAAGTGCCATGATCACCAGATGGTATCAGAAGAACACTAACCCAAGACTCCTATGGGGTGTACGCAGATTGGGTCAAAGGGCATGGGGGGCCGATTAAAGGGGGCATTCGTCAAAAGTCTATAAATTCCTTATTGTTACACAAATCAATTGCTAGAATTACAAGACTGTCAGAAGAACCGCTGACCCAGGCCTATGGGGTGTACACAGAATTTGATCGAAGGTCATTAAGGGGGCATAAGGACATTCCGGTCTGAATTCAAAATTCATATTTGCTATATGCAGCGTTGCATGCGATCACGTAACTCATGTATGAAGCAGCTTGAGACCCTTAACCAAAGATGTGCTCAACATGGGGGTCAAAGGTCATCAAGGGCACTTCCGGTCTTATGTGAAAAAATCTTCAAAAAATTCATATCTTGTTCATTTGCAAGGGTAGCCTGGTCACGGGACTCATGCATATGAAGCAGCGTGAGACCCTTCACAACGTTGTGCTCAGCATGGGGCAAAGGTAGTTAAAGGGGAACTTCCGGTCTTAATAATGTGATAAAATCTTCAAAATTAATATCTTGTCCTTTGCAAGGTACCATGGTAATGTGACATCATGGATATGAAGCAGCTTCAGACTCTTCACAAAATTGTGATCGGTATATGGGGTCAAAGTCATTTATCCCCCACGGCTAGGTTCGTGCTCTTCGAGAACAATTTTTTGCCTCTAGTTTTCTTTCTTTCTTTGAACCTTGCTTCAAAATGCTACTAGTGCCAAACGGCTGGGCCGATTATTGACCAAAATTTGGTCAGAAGAATTACTAACCCAAGCTACACCAGGGGGGTAAATAGTTTGACCTTGACCTCTCGTAGGGGTCAATGGATGGTCAAAAACTAAAAATCTTTTGAGGCCTATTTCTTCTACAGATTAGGTGCGCTACGTACGAAAATTCCACGTGAGCATCGCCTTTGGTCAGTGTATACAGCTTGTACACAGAATTAATATCGGAAATATAACATTCAAAGGGCGGCATATCTAATAATATGCAAAATGCTATATCTCAAAATCGATTACCAACCTGGCTAGGTGATGTCTGCGCAAACAAGGTGCGGATAATGTCGAGACGAATCAAGTGACAGAATATTGGCCATAGGGGTACGTGCAAGAGATTGCAAATGAGCTAATTAATATGCAAAAAACGCTATAATCATAACCAAAGTAGATATGTATGTCAAATGTGTTCACAAGAACCACTCGAAAAGGCTCTATTACTTATGTGCACCATTTTGGGATCAAAAGGTTCAAATGGGTCATCTAGGGTCAAATATAAAAGAAAGCTTAATTGGACCTAAATAGCTATGTCATCTTGTAGGCATCAATGAAAAGTGAAAAAGAGTCCACATTGACCTCGCTCCGTGAGCCATCGTTAAGGGGTCAAAGGTCAAAAATACACAAAATATCAAAGTGCGTATATTGCTAGAATACATATGTCATCTTGTAGGGCTCAAGGTCCCACTCAACGACAGATGAAATAGAGGCTTCATGGTTATTGTGTGACAAACTGCACTCGGGAAAACTTGATTATTGATGATTCCACTGTCATTGCAAGTATTTGTCTACCTTCACATCACTGACGGGCCATAGTATCCTGGAGTGTCTAGTTTTATATTATGTTACTGAGATAATTTCAATATTTATATTTGCTAATTTATAAGTTTAAACTCATTCAAAGTGAAATGAATCATAAATGATTGCTAACTCTTTGGGGCGTGTAACAATAGATTGGGGTTAAAGGTCACATGGGACAGTGCAAGTAGTAGTAACCGAATTGATATGACCCGTGCTTTCTAAAGCCAACAATCGATCCAAGTTTCATTTTTGTAACTTACAAAACTCTCAAAACAGACGGGTAACTAGTCAACAATTCCAAGGCCAGTCTCCCCATGTTTAAGGAAGCGTGCGTCCGCTTCTTAGTACAGAAAATAAGATTTTCCTCCCATGTTGAAGTCACGTCCGGGTTTATGAGGTCTGATGATCGAGGTCTGATGTTTCTAGACATCCCCCCGTGTGTCTCGAAAAAATCAGACCTCGAAAATCAGACCCGGAAGTAATTTCACTTCCGGGTCTGAGGTCTGATGTTTCGGGTCTGATGTTTCTAGACATCACCCGGGTGTCAGAAACATCAGACCTCGAAACATCAGACCCCGGAAGTGAATTTACTTCGGGTCTGATGTGCGAGGTCTAGAGTCGGTTGTGTCGAGGTCTGATGCTGGAGGACACCCATAAGATTGTTATACAAATACAACTAGACGGGGCGATATCAGACCCGAAGTAAAATGTTGACTTCGGCAAAAAATCACTTACGGGTCTGAGGTCGTTGTTTCGAGGTCTGATGTTTCTAGACATCCCACGGTGTTAGAAACATCAGACTCGAAACATCAGAACCGGAAGTGAATTACTTCCGGGTCTGATGTTCGAGGTCTGAGGTCTGTTGTTTCGAGGTTCTGATGCTTCGAGACACCCAATAGATTGTTATACAAATTCAACTAGCCGGCGATAATCTAAGATATAATACAGTTCAAAGCTATTTCAACCACAATGCTCAGATAATCTAGCTTAGGTGTTATAATATTACCCCATTTTTTAAAAATATTGCACTTTAACTCTTAGTCTAACCTGAGATATTTTTGGAACAAAACGAACGGTCTGTCATCCCATCATTTTCATTACTAAAACATCGAGTCCTATTAAATCTCCAAACCAGGATATATTGTGTTCCCTTTTAGTTTATCTTAATTCATATCAACATACTGTTTTACAAACTTGCAAACATACAAATCAGCAATTCGCAATCATTACTAACAAAAAAATATCAAAGTTAACATTTTTTACGTTACTCTAGTGCTGATATTCAGGCCTATTCTGAAAAGAAATAACAGGTTTGGATAACTTCCCTCTTTAACATTTACTGATGCACCAATTTGACAATTGAAATAATTGGTTGCAGATACATGGAAATCTTGCCATCTTTAAATAACTAAATAAAACATCAGTGACTGATACAGCGTAGATAACTCAGATGGTTTAGTTACATTATTAACAACCATCCATATTCTTCAATATTTTTTGCAGTTAAAGAAAGAGTGTTCAATCTAATTCTTTTCATTGCACGTCTCCCCCATATCTGGATTTGCCTTCCCATCTTTTCTAGTAAAATTCTTGTTGGGTACACATTACTTAGTATCTTCCAATTTCAATGTTTTAAGCCTAGCTTCATTTGTGTTGGCAACTGTGCTTTTCCAAATTTTCTTCCAATTAAACTCATATTCTGGAAATTTCCTTTCCCAAAGGATTCACTCGGGCTTGATTGTTAAATTTGTTAGCTTCATTTGATGCATTAATTTGGAAGTACACTTTTCTAAAGGGTAAAAGACTGCTGCACATGTTGCACCAAAAGGACGTTTTTCACCTTGATGATATTTATGTCTTTGTTTCCAATTTCTTGGCACAGTTGATTGTCTTAGGATATCTTAGTGTTTTTTCCCATTGGTATCAAGGACAAACACTCCTATTGTGACGTCACTATGAGGTCATAAGACAATGAAAATATGAAAATACTGGTTATAGGGTGAAAAAATAGATTTCCCATCATGTAGAGCCAAAAACCGGATGGCAATCGGATATTCCTAACTTTTTGGTGATAAATTGAATTCCCCCTATTCTACACTGTGTACTACCATGGAAATGGAAGTTTTTTTTTTGCTGACATGCAAATTTGATGGCGCCATTCTGACATAATGCTAGATATCCCACCCTATACATCACTTTGGGATCACACTGAACCTTACCTGTACCCAGGTGAATATTTTTTTTTGCACGAAAAGGAGGGTAACATAATATCAATTGGCAATCACATAAAATAAATTGGCACCGGCAAAAGGGCGAAAAACTAAATTAATAAATAAGTAGGGCGCACAAACTAACTAACTAAATAAAAAAAACATAGACGGAGGGACGAGGGTTAAAGTAACAGGTCATAAAACAAACACGGCGCGGTAAATACATTCAGAAAAGTACCGTACATACAATGAGAGAGTAACTAAGATCAGTTGAGAGTAATAGAAAGTAGATGACCTACCTTTAAAATTTCCAGTTTGTGTCAATGCTAAAAGCTACACAATTAACGTAAATTTGAGGTCGTTTGTTGTAAAATTGTGCAGCCGAAAACTGTCAAATTCAACCACCAGTATGTTATGATAAGCTAAGTCTCGTTTGTAGAGGAGCACCGTAACGTATCAATATACGACCATTTTAGGAACGTGTATTTATACTGGGCAATAGCTATGCAAGAATGGCCTTTTAAAGAGACATGAGGAGATTTCCAGAAAGAAGCGCCCCCAATTTTTTTCGAACCCGGGTTTTTTGCATATTTGGAATGCTTTCCAATGTATTAGATAACACCTGAAGTGAATAAGCCGAATACGCCGTCTTTATGTAATAATATAATGATTTAGTACTTTCTGTCGTGCACGACAGAAAGTCAAAGCACGGTGTTCTATGGGGACAATTGTGATAGTCAGGCAAGTTCAAAACAAGGTTTGCCGTTTTCTTTTGTACTTGTTTGTCCAATAAACCTTTGGAACGTTCTTGGTAGGTGGTCTACAATCGCTCCTGTGCAATTTGAGAGAAATTCGTATCCTAAAAAAATCTCCTCCTGTCACTTTAAGCTTGATAAATAACAGAAACCAAAATTGAGGTAAAAACTGATGTTTAATCCAGCTGATATATATTATTTTTCTTCAGACTTATTCGTCGTACATATACCCTTAGTTAGGTCAGTCGTTCCATCAATCAAATTCCCCCACCCACATCCAATACTCCAGGACTCATTTTTTTCTTGGAAGCCAAACATATTTTGTACATTTTCTTGTCATGTCTTCCAGCTGTAACTTGCCTTGCACATTTTCTACTCTCAGAAATAATCTAGTTTTATGTCACAGAAAACCAACCAGTAAGAAACCCTTGCACAAGGGTCAAATCCTTCGTGAGAAATCCTTAGACATGGGTTGTTTTTCATGAGAAATCTTCCGCTATGTGTCCCATTTTCGACAATCCACCCACGCAAACCAGAGATATAAACGATTATTAAATACTATTTAGTACTGTTTTTCATCCATTCCAATGGGATTTACACAGTTAGTGATTTTCGGTACGTCAGATAGATAACCTCAAAACGTGAAGGTGAAATGCTACTAAATTAATACAGTGTTGTATTTAAACAAATTTCTTACATAATAAATATCTAACAATAATAACTTCCAAGCTGATAATACTCATTCTAAACGGGTTACCTGTTGAAATATTGTCGTGGGTAATGCATGAAATTGAACAGATTTTAAGAAAGCATTGGATGTTTATGAAATTTTAAATTCAAGTCTAATTGTTAAAGTAGTGAAATTAATTAATAAATGACAGGTGCGATCCTCTTAGCTTAGTGCAATGAAAATGAAGGACGCGTTCTTCCAAATATTTATATAACATTGACAAAGACAGAAACGTCAAGAAAATGGTACCTGTTGTGCCATTACACATTTGGGTCTGGAGATGCCAGGCAAACATACCCAAGCGTCGAATCGTTTGGATATTGTTTTGAATACAAGGTTCATGATTGGCTGAAGCCGATGGGTGGCTTTTATTGTTGCATATATGACATCATCGAAAGAGGAATACCGGCGAGATTCTGCGTGGACTGACTGATAAAACACGCTCCGGATATTGAAAGCTGCATCTCTCTGCGTCCGCACGCTCCCTGTATAGTGATAGCCTTCGGAAAGCAAAAAGAACGAAGCGCCAATTAGAAAGAAAGATGCAAAAATCTGGCTTACAAGTTGACAAAGAGATCTTCCAAGAACACTTGACAGCTACCACAGATCACTGGAGTCTGCAAAGAAGATTATTACAATGCTAAAATCAAGAATTGTAATCATAGACAGTTGTTTCGTATAGCAGACAAGCTTACATCGGCAAAACCAGTTAAAGCTCTTCCTAAAGAGCAGTTAAAGCTCTTGCATGATTCGCTTGAGTCACTTGCTGAGGATTTTCACGTTTTCTTCGATGGCAAAATCGAAAAGATTCATGATAAACTTCGCAAAACTTATGTTCCACCTGTTTCAGTTATGGTTGTGGACTCGTGTGACTCATGCTTTAGCTCGTTCGAAGAAGTCGACGAGGAATTTGTTCGCAAGATAATCACTGATTTTGTCAAGACTTCTTGTGGCTTGGATCCAATGCCTACAAGTGTCCTCGCTAAACCAGAAATTTTTGATACTCTCCTGCCAGCTATCACAAGAATAGTAAACTTGTCGCTTCTTGAAGGTGTCGTACCATCCAATCTTAAACGTGCGCTTGTTACTCCGCTTATAAAGAAAGGGAACTCGGATCCAGATGTGCTACAGAATTATCGGCCAATATCCAATCTGCCGTTCTTGTTTAAGATCATAGAACGTGTTGCCAGCAGTCATATCCAGAGTTATATCAGCAGGAACAACCTAGAAGGTGATCGGCAGTCAGCTTATCGCAAACAACACAGTACGGAGATTTCCCTTGTTAGATTAACCAACGACATTCTCAGAGCTGTTGACACGCACCAGAATGTCATTGTAGTGCTGCTTGATCTCACAGCGGCGTTCGATACGCTCGATCACCAAATTCTTCTTTGTCGTCTGCGCAATCGTTTTGCTATCACGGGAACAGCATTGAAATGGATGGAATCTTACTTCCATGAACGTCAGCAATGTGTCATGATAGACGGTATTTGCTCAGAGTGGAAGTTTGTTCGTCAGGGAGCTCCTCAGGGATCCGTGTTCGGTCCGATGGCTTTTTCATACTACTCGGTCCCAGTTGAAGATATTATTAAAGCACACGACCTAGCGTGCATGGTGTATGGGGCCGACACCCAGATATATTGCCGTTTCGATAATAAAGACATGGATATCAGCGTATCTCGTATTGAAAAGTGTGTCGCCGATATCCGTAGCTGGATGATTGGAAACCACCTTATGCTGAATGTCTCAAAGACTGAGTTTTTACATCTAACTTCACGTTTTGGCTCTTCGCCTGTAACTTCGCCTGTCCGCTCGTAATCTAGGAGCTGTTTTTGATCAGCATGTCATGATGAATAAGCATGTGAATAGCATTTGCAGAAGTGCCTCATTTGCCTTGTACAACATTGGCAAACTTAGACCTTACCTTGATCGAGCTGCTACCGAGACACTCGTTCATGCTTTTGTATCTTCCAGGCTGGACTCGTGCAATAGTCTTCTGTATGGGTTGCCTCAGAATATCATGGACAAGTTTCAGAGGATACAAAACTCTGCAGCCAGACTTGTGACCAGAGTGCGCGGATACGTTCACATGACGCCAATTCTACGCACCTTACATTGGCTACCTATCAGAAAGAGGATCTTGTACAAAATCATCTTACTTACATTTAAAGCCATTCAAGGGCTGGCTCCACGTTACATAAGGGACATGATCACCATCTACGAACCTGTTAGGCGTCTCAGATCATCGGGTGCCGAAAGCCCTCTTCTGAAACCCCCTCGTGTTAAGGACATTAGAACCGCCACCTACGGGAATCGCGCTTTCTCGGTTGCAGCGCCAAACGAGTGGAACAAGCTACCAAAGAAACTGCGATCCATCAAGATTCTTGACACATTCAAACGTGCATTGAAAACACATCTCTTTGATCTGTAATAATGTTTGACTCGCAGTATTTTACATAAAGTTATGTTTTTATCCATGCGGCATGTCCAATGACAATCTTGAAGATCCGTGTACTTTGTTTCCGTTCTTTCCGGCCTGGCCTATATAGGTTCGTTTCCTTCCTACCTCAGCCAGTCTTTTGTCATCTCGTCATCTGACATGTTTTATCAAGAGTTTCTCGCATTGTATATTATGTATATTTTGCTTGTAATTTTACCTTTTATTATGTATTTGTACATTATTATCTGTTGTACAGCGCTTTGAGGTTTCGACGTAAAGCGTTTTTAAATGCCGTGTAGTAGTAGTAGTAGTAGTAGTATGGTGTATTCACATATTTTGAACAGTTTTCTTTTAAATGTGCAACTTTTGAAATTGACACATCCGATGATAATTTTTTTTTTAAATTATTGGTGTCAACAAAACACGAGTTTTTGTTGACACCAATAATTAAAACAAAAATGGCAAGATGGCGGATGGTGTGAGCGGTGGTCATCCTCTGCTTTGGGCCTAGGACAGTTTGTGGACAGCCCGTCTGGCGGGCCCGGGGCTGTGACCTTGGTGGGAAAGCGTGGGGCGGCCTCGGCAGACTCAGAGCTGGCGTTGGGCGTGCAGGGGACTTCCTTCGCGGGGTCGGAGTGGAGCTTTCACCAGGCTGCGGTTGTGGAGGGTCACGGACCGTTGGCCACATCGTGGATGGCTGTGGGGTCTGCGGGTCCCCAGGGGGAATTCCAGGCCTGGTCGGCCTGGATGCTGAGGCTGTCGGCTGGTTGAAGACGGATCTTCCACTGTGATTTTGGACTTGCACGCACGAACGAACGGTGTCAACAAATCTTAGTTCCTAGCAGGGTCGGCGCTAGGGGGTGGCAAGGGGAGCAGCCGCCCATGAGAGTTTAAATAGGCGTTTTTTACCTATATGAGGTAATCGTGTAATGTTTCGCCCCTCCTATGATTTTCGCCCCTCCTATGATTTTTGACCCTGGCGCGCCCCTGGTTCCTAGCGAATTTCCTATTCTTTTTCGTTTTGTGTCGGGTCTTATATAAGTTCAAAGGTTTCATCACACTTTGTTTTATTTCAACCTTAGACTACTGTGGATCATCGAACTCATTTAACCCTGTCACGTACTCCCCTAAATCTCCTTTCCTCCTTATCCATACAATTATCAGAACACTTGTACTGCGAATGGTATGTCAACTGCAACTGAACTGAGAGCGTTTTATAGTTTTTTCAAATGCCACAAATTTCACCTTGAACCTAAATAATGACCCTCTTACTATCGTTATGGGAATGGGAAATAGAATGACCAATCGATGATATGCGGACGTTCGATTAAAGGCCCTCGCATTCTTACGGTTTAAGTCCTCTGATGCTTGGACGCAACGTTTAACGGACAGACACGTCGATCTTGGGGTTTTGTGATGACGTAGTATTTCAGCCCACTTAATGGAATATGTTTTATATATCCAGAGTCCATAGGGCCATTTAAAACGAGGCTGTCAAAACTCTTGAATTTTACAATCCGTTTCCCGAATGCGTTATTAGGCACATTTTAAAGTTTTTCCCTCAAGACTCAAGAATGATTTTTTGCATGGTTGTAAAGCCTTTTATATACATAAGCCTTATCGTTGACTCCATTTCTTTGTTCGTCTCTGTGAAGGTAACTCCCGGTCAGTGTACACAACACCTATCCTACGCACAAGTACACGTCACGATCGTAAACTATAAAAAAACTTCCCTATTTCAAATGGGTCCAGGGCTTATTTTGTTCAAGTCTAAAAGAAAACAAACATAAAGTTCCGATATCCTTCGAAATGATTATAGCATTCTTGCCTATAACTCAGTCTCAACTTTCTAAATCAAGTTACCGTCCCTTCTTTTATATTTTTTTTTCGAATTTTACCAAATGTCCCGACACATTATACTCTAATGGAAAATGCGGGATAATATTCCTGAAACGGGTAATTACAAAAAAGAGGCACGAATTGAAATTGTCAACACAAACCTGATACCAGGCTTGTGTATAATATGAGACTTGACCCCGTACACACTGCAAAATTGCTTATTTTCGACGAAGATGAGTTACTCTTGATTAAAGCGTGCGTACCACACTACACTTATTAAGTACAATGCGGCCACCTACAGAGAAACTGCAAGATTGAAACAAGTGTGCTCACTGGAAATATGCCTTGTATGTAAACCAACACACATCACCTCTTAACTCTTAATTCACTAGTAAATCTCTTATCGAAATAACCATCCCCTTAGTTGAATTGAAAGCTGATTTGCTTCGTTTGTGCCGTTTTTTTGATAATGCCCATGGCGGCTTACGCCAATTCATGTTCGGCTCAACATATGGCTCTATCCCTACATTGATACAGCTTTCTAGCTGGTACAAGGGGAGGGGGGGGGGGCGACCTGCTCGATTTGGACATTGAAGTTCAAACGTCGATTTATGGAACCCTTGCTGTGCATTTCTACTGCGCCTCGTCACAGTGACATCCAAAAATCAAACTCTTAAACCTTTGTTGAATAATCTTAGTAATATCATACAATCTGCTAGAGATGAACTATTGATTTCAAAATCCGTGGGTTAACAGTGGACAGGAGGAGATTTTTTTAGGATACTATTTCTCTCACTTTGCACTTGATCGTTGTAGACCACCTACCAGAACTTTTCGAGCCTGATTGGAAAACATTGTAAAAAGAAAACCGCAAACCCTTGTTGTTGAACTTGTCTGCTATCGTAAGCGTTCCCCATAAAAACCGTGCTTTGACTTGTCTTCGTGCACGACAGAACTAGTAAATCATCATCTTAGTACATAAAGACGGCGTATTTGCTTATTCACTTCAGGTGTGAGCTAAGACATTGGTAAGCATTCAACAATATGTAAAAACCGGGGTTCGAGAAAAATTGGGGCTGCTTCTTCTGGAATCTCCTCATTGTCCCTCTTTAATGGACTAAGCGAACCTCAATTTTGATGTTCCCTTACAAATGCGGGGGCCAGCTTTCTAGTATACGACCTCGTAGTTGTTAAATGGGGTTAAGAGGCACTGGCTCAGTTTTTGCATATGGTCCAAGCTGTTACACTTGGTGACTCTCATCAGATAGTCCCGTCCCAATCAACACCTTTATGTGTAAATAGAATGTTAGTTTTATAGGGTTACGAGTCAGCCAACACCCCGCCGTCCCGACCACCATCTATCCCATCTACCACAATTTTTTGTGGTAGACGTGTGTTTGGTGTGCTTTTTGGTTTTGTAATCATCCGATATTTTACTACGTGAATCCCACGTTAATTCTTGAGACTCTTCAAAAAATTTCGGGATTTTTGAGCCACTGTTTTTTCCTGGTTTGATTCCTTCTTTGTGCACAGTGAATAAGCTAACTCCCGATCTAAATGGCATCAACACTTTTTTATATCAAGATTGTTTCATGGCTGACTAATTTTCCTATATTTGCAGGTGGTCTCTAAAGACGTGCCACTTGTCATTTGTCCCCAGTAGAATAAACACATGCACACTTTCGCGGTATAAGGAAGTTGTACTTATTAAGTGACAGGAGGAGATTTTTTTGAGGATACAAATTTCTCTCAAATTTTCACGGAAATCCGGTTGTATACGCACCTACCGAGAACGGTTCGAAAGGCTTATTGAACAAACGCGTACAAAAGACAGTCGCAAACCTGTTTGAACTTGCCTGCTATCGTTAACTCGTCCCCATAGAACACCGTGCTTTGACTTTCTCTGTCGTGCACGACAGAAAAGTACTAAATCATCCATCTTCCTACATAAAGACGGCGTTTCCGCTTATTCATTTCAGGTGTTGTTAATAACTTGGTAGCATTCGCAAATAGGCAAAAAAACCCCTGGGGTTTCGACAAAATGAGAGGGCGCTTCTTTCTTGAAATCTCTCATGTCTCTTTAGAAACCAATGGTCGCCTACCTTAATTAATAGTGAGCGAACCTCCATAATGATCCTGTGGCATACATCCCATTCCTCAACAGGAACCCTTGCAAGTCCATGAATGTGGATACATCATTTATCCTGGAACGCATAGCAGAACCATGCTGATCCTAAATTGTTCAGGTCTGGACCTGACGGCAGGCTTTGTTCCTCTCATTCCTTCCTCGTCTCTGTGGATGTCGACGTTGCCGTCTTTGGATTATGGCATAGAGCAAATAGTCAAGCCGGAACTGCAACGTACTCATATTCTCCCGAGGTTTCCATCAACAGCCCCAGTCTGGTCTTCCTAACATCGATATAACCACCCCCGTAAATGCCCCCATAAAAGCAGCAATTCAGTAATCCGTGAAGCCGCCACGCCGCCTTCAAACCTTAAATCGGCCGCCCTACTTCTTAAAGAAACCGCAGCCGTCACTAACATACTTGTCGTGTCGCCGACAAAAACGCAGCCGATCCAGCCGATGAATAAGTCGTTCATTTTTGGATTTCCTTCCTAGAATTTATAGCTTGAATAAAGATCGACTGCACAAGTATGTTTGATGGCTGTTAAGACATAGTCAACTCTGAATATCGCCTTACATGTCTTTCGCGTTGAGTCGTGGTGGCGGACAATCCTGTGGTTTCTAAGTGTTTTGTATTCTTTTCTGCAACGGTCCCACTTGGTGGGCTGTCATTGACATCCCCTATTTCTTTTTGATACACGTTTTCACCCACAGGGCCGTCCCAGAGGTGGGGGTGGGGGGGTGGTGGGGTGTGACACCCCCTTTCTCCAAAATCCTGTCCTTCACAACTGGTGACTTGTCGGCGATATCGGTATAATAATATTAGTCGCGCACATATGGGCGGATGATCGTCGGGCCGCTCCACCATCTGTCAATCTGTACGTTGTTGTTTGTTCTGTTTAGCTGGAGAATGATTGCTGTCGGGTTGCGGATGACTAGCCCCCTCCCCCCTTCAGACTTTCCAAGCCAGTGAACAAAATGGGATAAACCTGGGCGACGCCAGCGAGCCGAAAGGACATCGACGATAATGAGAGAAGGAGGCCCCTCCTACATAAGGATAATAGTTATATTTTTCCCATCCAATTCTTGAGTTGGTGTTTGGACACTACTTATATCATGTGTACGCAGGTGTTTTACTTATCCCCAAGATAACACTTTAGACCAAAATGATAAAATTCTGAGAAAACTTCAGGGCATGCTCTCTGGAAAACAAGCTTGGAGTATGCCTCCATTTCAATGACCATTGATTACTTATATAAAGAAACAGAAAATGTTGCATAGCTGCCCTGTCATAGAGCTTGTAATGACGCCTATAGATAGACCTTTTGTCCGTCCATAAGCTACAAAGGCTACATGAGCAGCCCTTTATAACACTACCCAAATACCCTATTAGCTGATGTTTGCTAAGACTTGGATTCTATACCTCTTCACACACCAGACTCTGGAATACAACACAATGGCCTATGACCGTGCTATTCATATCATGAGCAATTTAACTGCCTACTGCCGCTATATCAGTCCATGGCGCAGGTTTCATAGCTTTCATTCACCATTTTATTGAGCAAATACATCCCCTGTAATTTTTAGCTATTATTTATGATACCCAGACGGCGTGGTCAGCGTTTGTTATCACAGGTGCTCAGCCAAGGCTACGGAACAGAGCCCTTGGTAGATTAGCATGCCTTACCATCGCGATTATGGTATGGTTTGTATGTAAAATGTTTCGTTGTTGTTTTGGGCAATTCCATTAGTGTTCGGCCCCCCAGAAAAACAAAAAAATGCAAAAAAATTGAGGTCTTTCCACCCCAAGAACCAGAATGCCACTCACATATCGTTGCTAAATAATATAGCGCACATCCTTTGCAAAGCGGCATTGTGGTCTTGGGGTGGAAACAGGCTTCAAATATGGAAATTTTAATTACCCATTGAAGCCTGTATTTTAAAACTTTACATAAAACCGAATTTTGGGGGAATATATGTAAGTGTGATTTTTTGGGTGAAAACCAGCAAAAGGTAAACTTAGCATGGCGCTTTATTATGCAAAACGTGTAAAGTTACATCCGTTCTCATGAACACTATAGGGGGCGTCCTTAATTCTTATCCGCGATGTCCTTTGATAATCCTTGAATCCGGCAATGATTTTGTCGGCAACACAGGACTCAAACACCCCAATTAAAAATGGTCTGGGGATCGCCCTGTTCACCATTTGAAAACGTTCATGTAACTTGCATTTTGTGGCACACCAGCTTCAAGTTGGCCTACAGCATGAGCTTTATCCAGATCAGATGATTAAACTGACCGTGAGTGTTATGCTTGGTTGAACAACAATTATGACCACTTTGAAGAAGTGACCAGTACGAAAATCAATTCATTACCAATTGACCACCAGTAAACTGTGAATCCCGTGCTCACACTTTTTATTCATAAATTCTTGAGACAGTAAACAACTATTGTTTCATTTACCCATTCATTGATTCGTCCTACAGCGTACAGAATCAATATGATTAGTGCAGCTATTGGTCAATAGTGCGATACTAAAACCGACAGACAGAATTTAGATCCGACCAGTGCGCGTCCACACGGCAACTTTAAGTCTGACGTTAATACCGACCACAGTTAGAAACCGGTACTAAGTGACTTAAGTCCGACCGTGTGGACACGACTAATGTAGACACTTTCGTTTGAGGACACACCTGTAGACAACGCAAATACTCAGCCTTGAAGCACAGCGAGTATTAGCGAGTGGTTGTTTGAGATTTAGACAAGAGACAATATCCACTGAATGGGGTGTTTCCATAAGGTAAACACTTTTCTGACATACTTTTTGACCACCCGATTGAATTCGGAAACCTTAACGGAATCAACCACATTAAACCGTGTGGTGTATTCCGTTAGAGGTCCGTTAAGGT
>JAMKCH010072866.1:0-12979 GCA_023653785.1 Ophioderma brevispina | reverse complement strand
TAAGGATGCTCATCTATCACGGGTCTCAGTTCAGAAGCTTGGATGGGACATGTGAAACAAAAGGCTGGACGACATATCCCGGGTATCATAAATCATACTAAAATACAGGTGATGTTTGCTTCAATACAATGGTGAATGGAAGCTATTGGACTGTGCCATGGGAATTTGATTTTATTTGCTCATAGTGGTAGCATATAATACCTCTATGGTGCTAGACTTAGCTTGCTCATGAATAAATAGCGCGGTCATGGGCCTGCTTTATGCGGGTCATTGTATTGTATTCCAGAGTCTTCTTTGTGTGAACACAGTATATAATCCAAATCGCAGGTAGCATAAGCTAATGATTTGGGTTTTGTTATTAATGGCTGCCTCGTGTAGCCCCTTTGTAGTTTATGAAGGATAAAAGACAGTATAGACGTTCACTTACAAGCTCCATAACAAAGGGTAGCTATGCAACACCTTACTGTTTCTTATTTCAAGTAATAAATGGTCATTGGAATGGAGGAATACTCCTAGCTTTGCTTTTATCAAGTGAGATGCCCCTGAAGTTCTCCAGACTATCTTTCTCATTTTTATTGATAAAAGATATTTTAGGGGTAAAAAACACATTTGAGTACATGAGTAAGTAGTGAAAACCTCAACCAAACTTGATGGTGAAATATGAACGATTGTGATTATAGAGGCGCCTCCTTCTCTCCTTAGCTGGCGACATGTCTTTAATTGTCAATCAAATAATAACCCATAGATATGACCTGAAAAGATAGTGTATGAATATTACTTTGAGTGTAAGGACATTTTCACCAAAACTATTTAGAGGTGTGCTGTGTAGGAGTAGGATTTTTAGTGAAAATCACATTTTGACCGATGTGACCGACTGACCCCTATCTATGACCGACTGACCCCTTCATCAGGTCACTGATGCAGTCATGATAATTGATGCATGATAATATAACAAACATTTAAGGGAGGGGTCATTATTTACACGGGAGAATGGTGGGACTATGAAAAAAAGTTTCTTAGCAAAGGCGATGAGGGGGATGAAGTTTTAAATTGCAGAAAATTTGATAACATCGGGAATGCAAATATTGAATGAAAACAAAAGGGAACGCGAATTCTTTGACGAACAAAAGTTGGACATCCTTGGTTTTGCCCGGTTTTGTAACTAATGGAATGGTCCTTATAACGCAACTTTTGCAAAGGATATGTAAATGGAGGTTCATTATCTTGTGAATATTGCTGTTTTCTGAGTTTTCTATAATTTTTTTTTTTCAGTTTGGTAAAAATACTTATACGAATTCTACAGATTTATCCTTCCACATTTTAGCTATTCCTGCAAGTTCCAATTATTTTGACTTTTGGGTGGATCACTGACAGTGTCTTAATAAGCACATTCATTTATACAGCATCCTTCTTGTAAATTTACAAGACTTGCATAACTTTATAGCAGTCTGGTCTTGATGTCACATTTATCAGTTGGTAGCTTCCACATCTCTAGAATCTGTGCCAATGAATGAAAACCCTGTATTTAGGCGTGGACGGCAGTCTTAGACGTCACCATTGTTTAACACATGAAGCGAAACTCTTGACGAAAAATTCTTATTTTTTGTGTTATAAAATAAAGCAGAATGTTCTTATCCCAAAACCATTGGAGCTTAAGAATCAACTCACCTATTTCTGAGTTTTTTTTTATCATGAATTGGCGAGGACAAGGCCCCAATACGATATTTGAAGCAACCCCATTCAATTACGTGTCAAGATCAATTTTCTTGAATCTTCATCAGCACAGCAGTACACACACAAGAAGTGGAATGAAGAAATAAAGGTGATGCAGTATCATTTATGGCGAAATAATGTGTCAGTCGGAAAACTAATAATTGGGTGAGGCGCAGCCGAGCCCATTATTTGAAATTTTTCTGGCCGAGGATATATTTATGAGTCCATAAATGATCCTGCAAACCCTTTTATTTCTCTGTCTATTACCTAAAACAGCTGTTTAATGTTACGGTCACCTTGACCCAAGGCCAAAACCACCTCAAAACTATGGGATTCAAACTCCTGAATAACATCACATACACTTGACCTTGAATTACAAATTTTTAAAACAAAGTATTTATTTTAATTGTTTGTTTCAATCAATCTCATTCAAACATCGAATAGGTCTCAGAATCAAAGATCAATCTATAATAAAGTTGTTTAATTATGAACTACTAACTTACTACCTGGTGGTTGCCCGCGACGTGGGCTGCTGCAAGATTACAATTAAGATGCCGAACTTGCCAAGAGTCCTGGCGAATATTCCAGCGCAAACTCCAATTTCCAATAGTGGGACGTGTCCACGGACTACTTGTCCTTACTGAAGAAAACCAGCTCCTAATGACTTCCCGAAGCTCGGAGGTCGACTAAATTAAAGTCCCAAAAGTGCTGTAGCTTGTTTACCCTTGGATAACTCAGAGGCCACGGAATACAAACCGAACCGGCTAAACAATCGGACGAAAACTGCTGGAGCTGAGACTACTATGACATGTCCACTATATGGGAGATTATTACTAGACTGTGATACTGTCACTGTCAACCTTGAAAACTCTGGCTAATAACTTGGAGCAACGATGGTATTAAACTCTCTTGGAGTAATGATGTTGTGGACTACCTCGTCCTAGTAACTTGGAGCACGATGGTAGAAAACTCTGACTCATCGTCTCTCACCAGGGCTTTATAATATCCCCTCTCAACTCATACTAGAAGGATCTGGTCCACTCCTATATATTCATGTGGCTAAATAATAGTCATACATCAAATAATTCTGGAATCAGCTCCAATGTTCCCATATTAGAATGTTCATAGCCCATCACCCCACACAAAAGCCCTGTGCCTGTAGTACAGTAGGGCGCCGCTATAGCCAGACACATATCACCTGGAGTTAGGCTAGTCTGATCTCCTAGTCTCAGTAAATTCCAGAACATTCTCCCCGCGGTTCTCTTGAAATTCCTAATTGCTACATACACACCATTTATGCACACAAACCAGGTAAATCCCATATTGTATTACTTAACCTAATTTAAATATTTTATGTGCTAATTTATGACTTAATCTTGCTCAAAGTGAAATAAATTCATTGCTAATTCCTTTGGGCCTGTAACCTTAATTAAGACAATGTATTGACGACCATTATTGCAGAATAAATGGGCTAACTACCAATCAGAATGCTTCATTTTCAATAATGGGCAGCAGAGTGTATAAATACAGAGTAATGTACAAACCATCCAAATATGTAACAAGCATTGCCATATGATAAATAAAGTAAGCTGTGATGTAAGATTCGAGGGGATCGCGGTCAACTGCTAAACCCAGGGTGTGAAGTGCAGTGGCCCTCTTCTAGTTCTGCAATTCATACAAGTAAAATAAATATCACAAGATACATGTCACAAAAAAGACAAGTCAAACAAGACAAAACAATCATGGTCAAACTAGGAAGCAAATAGAAAGAAGGAAGGAAGGAAAGAGGGGGATGGCTGAGAGAGACACAAGGCAGATGGGGAATAAAGGCTGAGTGAAAGATAGAGGAGGAAGAAGCACGGTCAGGATAGATAGAGAAAGAATGAAAGAAAGACAAAGGAAAGACCAAGGAGAAGGAAGGGACGAGAAAGAAGAAAAGGAAGGAGACTGGGGAGGGAAATAATAAGACAAATTTATGAAGAAAAGAAAAAAAGCAAACATCAAGAAAAATGTGACGTGTTGTAGTTAGTGTCCGTGGAAACCTGCTATTATTTAGCATCACAGACAGTGCCTTTAAAAAAAAAATCATTAGAGTACTCAAGTCCAGACCCAACTGGAAGAAATTCCTTTCGGAAAAAGAGAGCCGCCATTTTTTTCAGGATTTTTTCACCTGTCGGCAGGTGTTGCCAGAGTCAAAAACGAAGATTCCCTGAGATTCCGTTCGTTTTCGGGTTCGTGTTTATATAGAATACCTTCAATACTATGATTCTTGAGACAATCGGATTTTTGAACGAACGAAACCAGCCATTCATCAATAATTCAATAAAATAAAACAAAAACTAGCGACCAAGTCAGGGAAAACTGGGACGTGCTGGCAGAGTCGATCTGCGTGTTATCGGTTTGTTTTCACGGAAAACCTGTGTACCTGGTGCGGTCCGGTAATTTACACTTCATCTGCCTATTTATACCAAGACGTGATTCTTAAAACATTTGTTTGACATGTATTTTTACATTTTAAAAAAAAAAAACTTGTAATTTTGTATATGAATCGTCGATCGAATGAGGTGAGCATGATGATGTGGATGGTGATGATACGGGAATTATTCCCATTCAGTGTGTGCTGAAGTCTTGAGCAAGATTTGAGGAAGTGAAGCATGGACGTGTCAACATGAACAATTGATACAATCATGTGTACCGGTTATCCGGTTTACGGTAATAAGCTGGACATGTACATGTCATTAAATGATTTTGCTTTAGTAGGGCTAGGGACAGGCTTTGCTTTACTTACCATTCAACAATGCATGGCACGGCTCGAAAATTTGGGGGATGGGAATTCATATTCTGCCACAGTGATCCTTCAACCTGCAGTTTATTCCGTTGAAGGCTGCCGAATTGATAGGTGGTGGCACAATATAAATTCTTTCCCATGCAGTGATTGTTGCGTGAAATGCATATACAACACATGGTGCACCGTTGGCGTGGAAGTGGGGTGTACGTTGTACCTAGCACCTTGGCCAAGAAATTATTACTCCAGCTATAACTTCTTGGCCCCCTATAAGTCTTGGCCCCCACACGCGCTTGGCCCCAGGGCCACTAGGGGGCTTTGAGTAGTACCAAACCAGAAACCAGAACTTTAAAGAGAAACTGCACAGTTTGAAAAATCGGGTGCCCTCAAGATTTTTTCAAAATCGCTATTTTTGGCATTGTTGTAAAGCTTTTATATAGGCCACAAAAGCCCTCACCCGACATGATATACCAAATCGCCTTCCTATGGGTAACACGAAACGATGTATAATTTAACGTCGCCGGCGCCGTTTTATTTCAGCAGAAGACGAAAATGGCGTTTAACACAGAACAACCAACGGCCGATGCATGTTTTCCCACGCTATGGCACACTGTTTGAGCGGTCTCAAACCTTTGTGGTTTTAATATCAGTGAGTACTCGTCCAAATATTCATGTAAGATAAATTGTGTGGAAAACTTAAGTTGGCCTACAAATTTACTGGAGTCTTTATCCCCAGAAATCAATATCTATCATGTTTGGGGTATGGTTTTTTTATGGTGAAAGTTGTCCTCCAATTGCCTAGACTATAGCTATAATAGGACAAATTTAAAAATTGGCCAAATAAGACATGCTATACATTCATATTAAAAGTCTTTTACAAGAGCAAAAACATATCGGAAATATTTTTGTCACAGCTCTCTATGATGAAAGAAGATATGAATCTTCAAAGATGACATTCTTGAAATATGTCTGTCAACTTCATCACGAATGAAAGATACCCTCTGCGGTGGCATTTTGGAAGCCATATATAAACATGATATAAATGTACAAATGCCCAAAACAACACCAAGAAATTAAAGCCAATGTAAATTATTACAAGAATCAAACAACACCAAAAAATAATGGTCCAGTTCCCAAATTAAAACTACTTGAGTCAAGAGAGCAAGAGAAAATCAAAAAAATTCATGGAAATATCAATCAAATCACTGAGCCAAACTAAAATTGACATTGAGCTCGAAAATTTTGTTTAAAAAAATTTAATTTTTTTTTTTATATAAAGCAGCATCAATCATTCAAATCAATCATTCAATCGATCAATTCAATCGATCAATCAATCACTCAAATAAGTTCCTCAACAGTGAGAAACAAATTTAGGGACAAAATCTGGGGCCGCCATCGTATCTTAAGAACTCCCACCCGCGGCAATAACATTTAATTGGTCACCTCTATTTTTTTCCCAGGGGGGGGATTTTTTCCACACGATGCATTTTCAGATCCACTCCATTTCTGTGAAAACATCATTTCATAAATCCAGCATAAATAGCTAACAATATTGAACTATATTTCATAGGGAAACAAATGGGGAAAAATTGCATATCGGTAGTTCGTTGTAGTCGTTCGGTACGTACGAACGTCTCAGAACAATTTGGTCGCAACCCGCACCCCATGGCACATTGGTCGACCACGTGCGCTGACAGTTAAACGGCCATCTGGCCAATAACAACGTTTCCATTTCCTTTATTTTCGGCCCATGCGCTAATGTGAATTTTATAAAACAACCTTATCGAATAGAAACAGTCCACAAAACTGTCTATAAACTGCCGGAATTCATACTTTCTGTTACTCAAAAATTATTTTAAAAAAAAAAAAATTGATTTCTAATGAAAAAATCCCAACAAAAAGTCTTCATCTATTTTTATAAAAACAGATATGAACTGGTTTAATTTACATACAACTGAGGGTATCGTGACCTCTTCTAGCGGTTAGAAGCTTAGTAACAGATATAAAGTATGATTTTAAGCGTGTTTTAAGGCGGGTGTTTTAAAGTTCACAGGGAAACTGCGGAGAATGAATCTCCGTAATTCCGGTTATGGCGGCATGCGGATGAGGAGAGAGGCAGACGGAAATTTCCCTAGCAGGAATTTCGTAATTTTTGATTTCGCAGGTTTGAAAGATTTTAATGCAAGTAACTGATCAATTGATTATATTCTATGTAAGATGTTTCTTGGGGATTAAAAATAGAGTAAAAGCACCAAACTTGACAAATAAAAATTGTTTTGTGTGTGCCGCAGAAATGTTTAAAGGTATTATCAGGGGGGCATCGTATTATATAGCCTATAGATATCTTTTGAGAGCAAAATTGAAGAAATCTCCTATTTTTAGTACTTATTGAAATATTACAATTTTACATTTAAATATAAGTATAGTGAGGCATAACCCACTCCATGCTTTTCGAATTTGGACCATACTGGACTTTGGAGGGTGATTCAGTTGATATTTATTTTTTTAAACATTTTTCCTGTTGATTTTTGATGTTTTCTGGCGATTTTTACATTTAAAATACAATCCTCGGATTAGTTGATATATGCCTTGCGATGACGTGCGTGTTTGAGTGCTACTTGTATAGCTTGCCTTTCCCGACATGGAAGAGAATCGGACTGCAATGGTAGTATATGTTGATATAGTACAGATTTGACGGGCGAACTGCTCACTGATAGCATGGTTTTAAAATGGGTGGTGTGACACATGCATGCGTTAAAGTCCTCGTTTATTCCCGGCGGAGCCAGGAAAATTTGTTGTACCTCCCGGCAGGCTTAAGTCCCAGCTATCATCATATGATGTCCCGCAGCGGGCGGGAGGGGACAAGCCATCCGTAATTCCCGGCCAAAGTCCCGGATACATCGGCTTGCGGGACAATACTTTTTTGTAAATTGCCCGGCTAGTATGTCCCGGAATATACCCCGCTATGTCCCGGCCCATGACCCCGCTAAGTCCCGGGACCCCCAGGCCCAGGGCTGGATTGCTGGGATTTAAATTGACAAGTGCATAATAATGATTTATGAGAGTGCCGCTCGTGTGTCATCACTGCCAAGACGCAAACATTATGAGCTGTTAGTATATTAGCGGTTGAGGAATCGAAATTGATTTCTTCAATAAATGGTTGTATTATTTAGGTTCGGTACCGCACCCGGGTTGTATTCCCCATAGGGCTACACTTGGGTTGCGGATAATATGGTAGGCCAGCGACAAACAAATCTTATGTACATTTCCAGGAAGCATTAATGCATGTAGACGTTTGGTCACCCATATGCCCAATTGACAATATCATAGGGATGAATGTTAACTAAGGCACTTTGGGATCTACTATCAATGCGATCACTAATTGACGGGGCAAACTCGGCAAATTTCGTCGGCTTTTATCCAGGATTCTATCGCAGCAGCGGCCATGGTTTTACATCTCTTGAGGGTATAATCTGGAAACAAAGACCTCTATGGCCAATGACATGTATTAGAGTACGGTCATATGGCTATCGGCTGCGGAAAGGCGTCGATCCCTGTGCAATTTTCACGGTTCGCTTCAACATGCTCAGTTGGAGCTTGAGGTGATTGCGAATATTGCCGATACAAGAAGGGACCGCATATGAATCGGTCACAAGCAACTCCACTGTTGCTAAGTCATGACATCACAGCTTGAGCGTCTAGTTAGAGTGGAGTGTAACATCATTATGTCACGGAGACGCAAGTGAAGGGAGGTGAATTTTATCAGTAAAAGATTTTCAGTTATTGGGTGTTACGGTAAGATTTAAGAATTTAGAAAGATGTTACTCTAATTGTTCAAATTTCTGTTTTGAAAAAAAAATTGTATTTCCAATGGCGGCGCCTGAGCGCAACTTCGTTGTGCCAGCGGCCTGGATGCTAACTTTTAACTTGCACAGCAACAACAATTACGATTTGCATATGCTTTCAACATTTCAAATTGCAAATTTTGACGCGCGTTCCAGGATGTAACGACAGAGGTAGAAACACATTGATCAACGTGAGACTGCAGCGTGGCCCAGTACCTTGAGTAAGTATCATTGCATTTCGCGTGTACCCTAACAATCGACCCATAGTTAATATTCATAGATTGCTTACTGTGGCTTACTTACTGGCGCTGGAGACGTTTAGGAAACAGTAAGTACTCTAAAAAGAATTTTGAAGAGCACATAAAGTTGGTCCATTGTTCCAGTTCCGTAATACGGTTTTCGTAAGTGGTACTTGTTCGACCACTAAATTATTAACACAAGCGGGAGGCCCGAGCTTCGAGCGGGCTCCCGATAGTTGAGTTGTGAACAGGATCGGTCACTGAAACTGAAGCGATCACTGAAGAAGTGCCACACTATGCATGGCGAGACTGCCACCAAACCCGTATCCTGACTTAGGACTACCGAGGTCGCAATTGTATTTTAAACACTTTTAATACTCAAATTCCCGTACCATATCGATCCTTATAGCTCATATAGTTTTACCGATTTGTAAGGAAACGTCAACTGAATATTTAATAATCCGTATAACTTTCGTATATTTTATTTTTTTCTCATATTGTTGCAATAAATAAAACTAATATTAATCCCGTATAAGTTTCTGTGTACTTTTATTTTTTCAAAAGGAGGCCTACTCCCCGTTGGGTAGCTGTATTCCCGTTTCCACATATTTTTCTCTACCTCCCAAACTCCCATAAAAAGGATAGCAATGTAGATGCCCCCCCCACCCGTCACAACATCCCGTAGTCGTATTTTGTATCATAGTAGTTTGCAGCCATTATCTGTAGCTTAGGCCATATAGTTCCTATTTTCTAAATATTAAAACGTCAAATTGCACCCCGTAATTTTCCGAGATTTTTTTCTCAAAAACCCTGTGGGCGTGGGGTAACCCGTATAGTATCGTACATACAGACAATCAAGAGAATAACATTACATTTCTTCTTTCCCCACACCGTTGTGCACTATAAGAGCCTGTAAGTTAGTTGCGTTAGTTCCGCATAATAGCGTCTTAAGCGTAACGCCCGTCGCAAAGCTCCACGCATACGCGCCGCTTAGTAACGCGTACAAACAAATGGTTGCCACGCGTAACCAACCGGTCCAACACACACCGCATACGCGACGCTTAGTAACGCGTACAAACAAATGCTAATTTTTCATAGCAACCGAGCACATTTTCGTTGATTTTTCAGTCATTTCTGAACGGATTTCGTCCAAATATATGCGCTAACCCGTCCGGTATCCTCACGCACCTTTCACATGAATTTGGCACAATATGACTCTCAACTGACGGAGCCTTTCGCGAACATACACACATACATACATACATACAACATTTGCCAAATTATAGTATGATTAGAACACTAATAGGTACGTATCTATATACATCACTTATTGCCAACTTAAGCTGTGTAAACTTGCATTCTGTAAAATGTAGGCTCTGTGTATCATTTTGCACATCGCTATGTGTAACACAGTTTTCGTAAACGTCTACTGATCAACAGGAAAACAAAGTTCGCTAGTGACAAGTTTTGCATAAAGTTAAAAAGAAAATTTTTTAGGGAGTTGTACATAAAATAATAATCAACACCATTTAAACCATTAGAAAATTCTAAATAGATTTGTATGGAGATGCGCAGAAGACGATTCCTCGGTTAAGACCGCCATTTTTGTGCATCAGTTCATACTTTCCCCTATAATTATTACAATGTATCAGAATTTGATGTATTTTTAAGGTGGGTCCCATGTGTAGCTCAAGAGTTACTAAATAGATCTAAAGATCATTTTCACAATATGTTGTCACATCTTAACAATTTCAAACCAAAAGAATGTGTCTTCATTTTACATTTCCACAGGCTTTTCAGCTCTCAGATGTCAAAAATCACAAAATATAGTTTTTCATATTTTTACATTTTGAATTTTTTCTGGTGAACCCTACCTCCTATTTTCATTTTTTCTGCAGATTATGAAAGCAGGTGTACTCTTTCATAATTTCCTTGCTGCGGGTAACATAGAAATACCCATAACTCAAGATATGGGCATTTTTTCCCAAAAAACATTTTTTAACACATTTTTGGGAAAAAATGGCCATATCTGGAGTTATAAGTATTTCTATGATACCCGCAGCAAGGAAATTATGAAAGAGCACACCTGCTTTCAAAATCTGCAGAAAAAATGAAAATAGGAGGTAGGGTTCACCAGAAAAAATTCAAAACATAAAAATATGAAAAACCCTGTTTTTTGTGATTTTTGACATCTCAGAGCTGAAAAGCCTACAGAAATGTAAAATGACGATGCATTCTTTTGGTTTGAACATATTGGGAAGTATGATCTTTGGACCTATTTAGTAACTCTTGAGCTACACATGGGACCCACCTTAATAACCCAAGGAGCTCTAAACCCTGATGATGCATGCATACTATTATGTGGTCTGTTTGTGAAATACTGTACATGTGCCTGGATTTATGGATGTATAAGGCCAAGAAAAAAAACAAGTTTGTCTCAGAAGACTGTGTGCATTTTGTTTAAAATTGGTCTTTTAGTGCTTTTTTTTAGGTTTTTGCTCACTTGAAATTTTTGTTGAAACATTTTCCAGGAAAGCAGGGTTCGGAAACTTCCGGAAGAAACCTATTTCTTCCGGAAGAATGGAAGAAACTGGAAAAAAAGGTGTTTCTTCCAGTTTCTTCCGGAAGAAACTGGAAGAAACTGGAAGAAATAAAGAAATGTATTATGAACAACATACTAAATTACACCATATTCATCTGCTTTGCACTTCAAATCATCAAGGCTACTTTATTTACTTTAAATTTACAATCTGGTTTTTTTTTTCAAAATTAATTTACAAGTTTAAAGCATGTTAGTATACCTTGCAAGTATATAGTAAAATTTGTTCACAATTTTGTTTTGACTTGCTATCAAATTATACAGATGATAATTGTAACTTATTTTCCAAGCCTTTCCATGTGCACATTTATACTATCACAGTTGTAATTGCAGATGCAAACAATGAAAAAGCTGTTAAAATCTGTATGGCCAATTTGTTAATTTTAAAATACAAATCATAAAAGTAGCAACAATTTGTGTTCTTTTGTTGTAATGCTTAGTGGGAGAACCTGGGTTAGGGAGGCTGTAACATATTTTGAAGATGTTCAAGTCTTTACAAGGAGTCTTTGCTTGGCCTTGCTGGTGTGAAAAGTGAGAATCAGTTTCTTCCAGTATTTTTTTATATTTAGGCCTTGTGAATCAATGTGAGTTTAATTATGCAATTGCATGGGGTAGGTAGGGGGTCCCTGAATGGTTATTTTGAATTATTTCACTATATTTCATTCACTGTATAATATAAAACCAAAACTGTAAGTCATTTGCTTTAAAATAGAAAATTTTGAAATGACTTTTATAGTTTCTTCCGCTTTCAGTGGAAGAAACTGGAAGAAACCAGTTTCTTCCAAGTGGAAAAAACCGCGGAAAAAAATGCGTTTTTTTCCGCCTGTGGAAGAAACTGGCGAACCCTGCAGGAAAGAAATGAAAATTTGGTTGCGAAGTGGCCGAATAAAATGAAAAAAGTGGTAAAAAATGCAATAAAAAAATCCCGCATTTCGCATTAGCATTTTCTATAAAAAAAGTGCATTTTGCATTTTCACATTTCTTCTATATCTGAGACAAACTTTTTTCTTTTTTTTTTGCCTAACTACTGTGTACAGTACTAGTTACCTGTATTTGTCAGAATCCCTTGGACATGGTTCTACATGTAGGTATGCCCGCTTTCCCATCAATACAGTGCACCATTAGATTGCATGTAAGTGCAGTTCACGCAAAGAGATACGCACGCGTATATCATGTCCATGGGATTATGATAAACACAGTAGCTTGTTTTAAGACCCGGTGCATGGCTGATGTGTGATGAAACACAACGAACTTGGGACTAAACGATATGGATATTCTTTGTTAGACATACAATTGATTTTCTTAAGATGTCAGCATGTAAAAAAGAAAATGTTTAGGTAATGAAACCACATATAAGCGGCTATTTAGTTGTATGTCTGCGTATTCTTTGATATATTAACTTATTTTTTTTTTTTTTTTTTTTTTTTTTTTTTTTTTTTTTTTTTTTTTTTTTTTTTTTTTTTTTTTTTTTTTTTACCCAATATATCGGAAATCACTGGTCGCTTTTTTTTTAATTTTTAATTTCGGATTAAAAATTAAATTAAAATATATTCTTCTGTCCCAAAATGTATTTTAAACCAATATCCTGTAATACAAACTTAGGGTGTGTTGGCGAGCACCCCATCTTGTGCCAGTGAATCTGCATCTTGTGACACACTCCAGTACTGATAGACTTCTTCCAAAAATCGCTGGACAAAGGGTACTACCATGGCCATCGAAAAATGCCAGTACAATCAGTGGCATAGCCAGGATTTTGTTGACAAGGGGGCACAGATTTGTGAATGTACCGCTCCCTGCG
>JAMKCH010072864.1:0-10616 GCA_023653785.1 Ophioderma brevispina | reverse complement strand
TTTGATGAAGTTGTACCTAGCTATTAAATTTTGATTTTGTACTAGAACTTCAGAAGAAAAAAAGTAAAAAAAACATTTTTGTACATTTCCAGAATTTAAAAAAAATTTACGGCCAGAAATCCCAAAAATCTGGAAAAGTTAATCTCATCATGTGAGTGCAAAAGATCATGAGTGCCATAGCTGCCATTTATCAGAAATTCTATTGCGGACCTTTAAGAAGGGGTCGCATGTTCAATGAACTGAAAATGAAAGTACTTGTCTTAACTGCCAGGAACAGAATGGCAATATAAAATAATTCACAAGCCAAACTGATTGCCAGTGTTCCATTAATCAATGAATTTGTATGTGATTAAAAGTTTCTGCGCGCTTTGTCACACACAAATCATAAAGTTGTCACTTACAGGATGTTCAAAGACCAAAACATCACTGGATTATATCAATCAATCAATCAATCAATAATCAATCAATCAATCAATCTTTATTTGATTCATCATAGAATACAGCAAAATAAATAATGTAGTTACAGTGAAAAAAACAATGTTAAAATATTAAGCAAAAAATATTTTGCTACAGATTGTTTTACAAGTGAATTCCAAAGAGATAATAAAGGGTTTCCCGTAGGTTTGCCAAATGTTCATGCCGAATCAACATTGCTTAGTTCCAAATTGTCCCACAAAATCGAATGGACTTTGCAAACTCGATTAGTTTTGGAATTCCAACCCTTCCAAATAGTCGATTGATGATCCAAAGATTCAATGCTTATGGTCATTCAATTTCGTCCCGTGTTATGAATTTCGTCCGACCTTCAAAACGGGATTATAATGGTAGTTGGATTACGTCTTGGTCATTGGGTTCAAACGATGATCTTTTCAATGCGTTCAGGTGTCTCGAGCAAAAAACCAAATATATATTTGTGCAACTTGATAGCACCAAAATCAGCCCGTTATGTTTTAAGCAAATATTGACTGCTTCCAACTACATTAAAACAGTAATAAAATTTTTTTTTTTTTTTTTTAAGTTATGAGCGAAAATGTAAAAACTGACATTTTTTTAAACATAAATATAAGATCCCCCAAATTTAGAATTGACTCTTGATTTGTCCCTAACCAAAAACTTTAGAATTGATTTAAAAATCCATGTAATTTAAGAGTGCACCCCTCTGGGATTACATCACAAAAATATTGCTCGTCATAACGCACTTCCTATCTGTAGAGCCATTTCAAATCGATAGGCCTAAACGATGCAGTGATACGCCAATGAGGCCTATACGTCGAATTTGAATGATATTTTATGAATCCGAAGATGACCAAGACGAAATCGGTGGCCATATACGACCGAATTGTATGACCCCACGAATTTGAATTAACACGACCAACCGGTGCGACCATTTACGAGTTAGAGTGCACCAGGGTTGAAGTTGTTTGACAAAGGGACGGAAAAGCGAGTTTGCAAATGTACACTTTCGATTTTTGTTGGGAAACGATTTGAACTAAGCAATTGTTGCAATTTCGGATGACAATTGTGCGAACCGAACGCGGAAAAAAATACCTTATACTAGTGTAAAATATATTTAAAATAGCACAGTAAGGCTGTCATATTACTAATGTACCAATGGTGAACAAGTCAATGCTAACAACGGCGTGGGTTGTGTGCAGTGGCTCTCTCTAGATTATAATGAAATATGGTATTTTTTACTCGATTATAATGAAAGTGTCGTGGTATTTTTGCGTGCTTCTTGTGCACTGATTTAGGATGGGGAGCACCATGGTTTGTGAATGACTACAACCGAAGTTGCTCGTCACAGGATTAATTGGTAACATTAGATATGGTTCTTATGTTTAACAGTTTTAATAATTGCCCTGATCCCGGTCAAAAAACTTGAATCTACGTATTCATAGTTTTGAGGTAGATATTAGGTGACCTTGTCGCCCCTTCCTAGCTTGAAAACTTTGGATTGGGTACTGACGTGCCTTTCCACAAAAACCTTTCAACTTTTTTTATGGAATGGTTCAAATTGCCGTTTCGAGAATATATTATTTTGAGTAGTAAATAACTGCGGGGGTCGCCACAATCTTAGTGTCAAGAAATGGGGTGGGTATCCGGAGCAAAAAGGTTGGGAAAACCCTGTCTAAATATGGCCAGCACAGAAATGTTATCACATGCAGCTCTTGCACTTCAAACCTTGTTGCATTCACACAATGCTTTGTTTCACCTTACTTGTTATTAATCAAAAAAAAATCAGGCAAGATGTCCCCTCCCTGTGAAGCTGCAATCAGACTTTGCACTAGACCAGCTTTCCATTAGTTTGTTAATAAGAATACATGTGACAAATATGATTCCATCCCCTAGAACACAATAGAAACATTCAAAAAGGGGAACATCAATGAGTTCTAAATTGGATATCTTTGCAAAATCAAATAGGACATAAAGGAAAGAGGGACAGGAAATGATCTGTAAGTGTATCCAAGGGGTTCCACACCAGTAAAGAACATGAGAAAAAGAGGCAAGTCCAGGCCCCCCTCTGCAAATGATAGTGTTTTGATGTGGACCGGTTCTAAGTTACCCCTAACAACTAACGAGAAATGGTCAGATCTGGGTTTGAAAATCATGTTGATATCACCCATATTTAGTATAAATCGGTAAGAAGAAGAAAAACAAAATTAAATGTGACATGATACATTATTTTGATCGACATACCCAAATGTTAACCGTATATTACGGGAACACCCAACTGAAAAAAGGCCCTCCTGACTATCCGGTTTCCACAGTGCATGCTACTCTTCACGGTCCAGTACTAAAAAAAAAAAGTGGGGTGATTGCTACCCTAATTTTATGATTTATGGGGTAGGATGATCTTCAGGCAGAATTGTTAGCTTTAAGGTCTGGATGTTTTCCATTGAGGAGAAAATTGTCGTTTGCATTGGCCACCCATTTTGTAAAGGAAATAGGACTTAAATATTAATATTTTGAAGCAGCAAACCACAATTGTTTAAGGTCACTTTATAAGTATGATCCGGATTTACGGAAAAATATTACAGATCAGCCCTAAAGTTTTGGAATAAAAAATATAAAAAGACGAGACAAGGTGGAAATAGGCGTGCGGTAGATCCTAATCCTTTTATGAGCGTTAATATAAGGCGTTACAACTAAAATATTATAGCGGGTTATATATAGCTCCAATCTTGGACAAAAATGGTTGGAAACACACTTGTGGTAGATTTGAAAATTCCCCAGTTCTACCCGAAACAATGTTGTTCGTGATCATGTCGTCACGCCTTGGCACACACCCCACATTGAGATGATGGGGGTGGGGAGGGAAAGGTCAAAATGGAGAGGATCAGGTTGCAATTGAACTATGACTTTTGGGTTAGGGACTTAAGATGTGATGCACGGCGCCAGCATTTAATACAATCGTGTTTGCTAACTAAATTTTTTCCTCCAAGATGTAGGCTACTCTGAGTCGCGGCTGGTGGGTTAAATCTTAAAATTAATACACTTTATGGCACTTAGGGACAACTATGAGTTTTTTTGCCAATTTATGTGGTAATTTTTCATTCACTATGAAGCAAAGTGCCGGGCGGTAACCTCCCAAATGACCTTCTGTGCGGGTCGGTGGGAGCAAGTGCTGGTCATGGTCGGTGTAGCCTATATCCCGATTATACACGATCCACCGGGGAAGCCTCGAAAGACACCCTCTACGTCGCCGACATTACTGGGGGGCATTACTTGGCCACCCAAAACACACAAGTACACCACACGCAGCAGATTGGCCTTTTACGAGCTCAAAGAAGAAATAAGAATTTACAACATACCTTTTTCGCAATCTTTAACAATTTTCACCGGTTTTTATATGGATTTAAGGAAAGATTGCTGTCAGGGACTGCCACTCTAAACTGAAATTCCAGGGGCAAGTGTCTACTGTTGTTGTAAAAAGTGAAGGTTATCTCGCCCACTTTTCGTTTGCTGGAGGAAGACGCTTAATGGTTAGAAATACGTGTTACAATGGTAATACAGCCGCGTGGAGGGAAAACATTTTCCGTACAAGTCTAAAACATCCAGAACAAAAAATAAAGTAACAACAGAATGTTGATAAATTCCGTGTACGAGAAAATTGAAATAGTCCCAAAGACGATCGTAATTTGCTGAAAAACGTGACACTTCCGATGCGGTTGTTGAAGTTTTAGAGAAAGGAAGATTCCCGTGCTCATTGCTGTCGATTTCGGAATTGAACAAAATTGTCTGCTGGTATGAAGAATGGGCTACGCTTGGACTATCAGTACAAGTGAAAATGACCGGCGAGTTTTCAATGTGGTTGGTATTTAGAATGAAATGGATACCGGATGATTATTTTCAGGGGGAGGGTCGTAGGACACGATCTGCTCGATTTGGGCATTGGGGATTTCCAAACGGTAATTTGGCGAAACTGCTCATGGCATTACTATGGGCCAAGTCTCGGTCCCAGTGACCATTAAAAAATCTCTATTAAACTTTGTTCAAAAAGATCTTAGTAATTACTCATGATAAAATTATTGGCTTTCAAAAATCCGTCGGGGTTAGTGGATTAACCCAGCTGCCCACCAAATAGTGTAATTTCAAATAACGGTCATTTAGATGTTATATATTCGTGACCAAGCCTAATCTTTAGTCAAGTTGTGTGGATGTAATCGTCGAATATAGCGTAAGAGCCACCCTCCTACACGTTAAGTCTGTGTTGAAACATACTAGCATCCGGAAGGTGATACCGTTTTGAATTTGCTGTTGCTGTTAGGTTGGCATGCCCAACCCACTGGATTATTTTGAGTTTTTACTGTACATGGATGATGGACGTGTACGTGAAGGTGGATAATAAATTTAAATGTTTAAAATGGAATTTTGGAAAAATAACAATCGTATTTAAAGCAAACTAATGAAATATAATAAAATAATATAAGTTCATTCAACTTCATTAAGCTTGGCAGGATAGATTCGGTGGTTTTTTCCCATTTGGGAACAATTTCACATGGTACGGCTGCGGACATTCACATTCTTCATGTGTCAGTGGAGCATTTTACACGCAGTTCGTTTACATTTTTGAACTTTTTATCGTATTTGTGCAGCCAAGAATTTACATTTTTTTCCTGAGCCGCCCCAAGATGATTATCACAAATGGGGATAACAGTGAATAGTGTGGATTTTTGCCGTCAGAACCGATCAAAAGTATCGATTCTTGGTGTAAAAAGTACAACGTTAAACGCGGTGTGCTTTAACGAGAAGATGCAAAAGATGCCCCCGAGTCATGGCGGATGGTGATTGCGCCGCCCACGGCGTAGGGGCGAGAATTAGTCAAGTCGGATTCGTGTATACTTAAAAAGCAATCCATTTTTTTAATAAGCCAAAAAGTAGCAATAATTAGGTTATGAATCTCTGCCTGACTGAAAATTTTCGAATCTAACCTTTTAAATTAGCATATTTGTTATTACAAAGTCATTTCTAGGATGTTATTTTAAAGCTGTGGAAATTTACCCAATTTCCATATTAAAAAATTAAAATTTCAATTTACAAATTTAGACTGGATATTGGCGTATTTTGTAATAATGCATTTTGCTACATTCGTGCCCACACCTGTCAACGTCGTGTAATTGTTGCCTATGCCTCTTTGCTGTTCAAAAAATCATTACCGTTAGTCTTCTAAATTTGAGAGAAGGGACGCCATAGAGAGGTAGACACAAAAGGAGGGAGAGAGGCCAAACAAATGCTACCCAGTACTTACAACATCGCATTCATCTCTGCCCGCAAAGATTCCACCGCCTAATTCTGGATTTCTACACATGGATGGGGTAGTTGGAGCTGTGCAAGGAGATCATCCACGGTACCTAATAGGAATAGGAAAGAAAAAAATGTGCCAGCAAGTTGAGGTGTATTTATAAACTTGGAAAACACTGGTTAGTAATAAACCTAGGGGTGAACATGATATTGTTAGGCAGATGACCTATGACATACACAATGTGTTTGAAATGTCATGACTCCCTTTACACAAAATCCTTGCCTACCCAACTTTGATCGATATCAAAGGTCAACTTTTAAATGAGCACTTGACACTTTACTAACCAAAATCAACAATGACCTAATTACCCCAAGAGACATGTGAACTGAATGTGTTGAATTGATCATCACAGGTGCCCTTACCCAAAGATGATTGATCCTACCAAGTTTGGTTTTGATACTGAAGTATTGACTTTTATATCGGGTCTTGATATTAAACATAACCAAAATATAACATGTATACACATTAAAATGATTAGCAGCGATAGGCGAGAGAAAGAGAATAAAAAAATGTGGACAATGCATTTTTAAAACTTATAAATCACGGATAAGTGTGTACACATTCATATAACTGCTTTAAGTAGAAACAAACCCACCAAATATAGTGAAAAAAATTATTAAGTATGTGAGGAAAAAGGAAGGAAAGGACAAAGTGTAATTACCAGCCTCACGCTAATAGAATACAGCGATGTGGCATCTCAAATCTACACTAAACGCTGATTGTGGTTTTACACCAGTACAAAATAAACAAAGATCAATAATGTTTGTGTTTGAGTTCAAACTGTATTGATCCTGAGCACAATATCACGCTGAAATCTGGGATATTCACCGGGGGGAAGGGGGAAAGGCTTTTTCGATCTTCAAGTCAGAATTAGATACGCACGTATAGAAATATAGAATAAGATAAAAGTACTGCCTGTCTTTAATACACGGATTCAAGCCAACCACTGCAGGTTATGTTCGCATATCTACGCCAGTAACAAAAATATTTAAAAAATATGAATTTTGATGATGTTTCGATGTTTCGGATTAGCCAAATACGCTGCTAATCCCTTGAACAACTGACTGCAGAGGATGTGTAACATACTAGGGACCTGCCAGAACGGTTAACGCTGGGCGCAGAGGATGTAACATAATGCCCTGAAAGACGTTGATGTGCTGAAAACTAAGGCAGGCTAAGTTACTTGACCCTTGATCCTATCTTTTATTGGCCTATTGGGGGCTTATGACCTTGGGTGGTGACCCTTGCCTTATAGGTCTACCCATTGGAAAGTGACATTTGACCTCGGGGAATGAAGTAGAGCCTGAATACGGTGACCTCAAATTAGCTTCGTACAACCTTGTTATATGAAAAATGGCTAGCCGGTCAAAGGATAAAAGGCAAGTGAGCCAATAGGACTACCTGGAACTACAGTTTGTACAGTCTCTCTGATGGCTCATTACATGATAAGGGGTTCCCAAAAGCATAAGTTCCCCCTAAAAATTTGGGACATTTGTTGCATACTTCAATTAGAACTGGAGTTTAGAAAATTTCAACCAAGTTTGAAGAAGGAAAACATTGCTCTCCCACAAACGTTGTTGCCTTTCAAAAAACACTTTTGGAATCAACGCACCACTCAATTTTCCAAAAAAATGATGTTGTCAGAAAAGTGGCACTTTACCGTATTCAAAGGTCTAAAGTAAAAAAAGTATCAATTTACAACAACGGCCTTCATTTCCTTCTTTTATCCATTATGGTCTGAAAGCTACAATAAGCTTAAAACATGAACGCATAGGAAAACAAATGAACAAACAAGACAAATATTACAGACAAACAAACAAGGAGATGAGCTTTGATATGAAACACCACTTGAAATGTGAAGGCAGATTTACACATAAAGGAGAACTGGCTCAAAGCGGTGGGTGGAATATCCAGAGGAGCATTGGAACCACATTCATTCAAAAAGAACATCCGCAATTGGGTAAACAGCATGTGTAACACTAAAATAGGTCATCATTGCAGATGAAGCTGAAGGAAACATTGATATTGAGTATCACCCTGAATGACAACACAATGAAGCTTTTGATTTGAAACAGCATTTCAAACATTACCTCTTCCTTTCATAAAAGATACAAAGAAAAATGATATTTAAAGCTTACACTCATCTTTGTTTTAAAATGCATATTTGTCTTGTTATTGGTTTGACATGCATCCAATTGTCTTAAGCTTATCTTAACTAAATCGCAAGAATTATGGAAATGAAACGTTCTTGTTAAATTGTTAATTTCTTACTTTAGACCTTTGAATGGTTACAAAGTGACCACTTTCCCTGACAACATCATTTTTGGAAAAAGGGATGAAGGAGTGGAGGAGAGTGTGTGTTGGATGCCAAAGGTGTGTTTAAAAAGCAACAACTTTTGTGGCGAGCCAAAGGTTTCTCTCTTCAAACCATTGCCAATCATCCAGTTCTAAGCCGAAGTTATGCAAGAAATGTCCTTGAATTTTAGGGGGGGGGAAACTTGGGGGGAACTTATTTGCTTGAAGGAACCTGCGTTATAACATGATATCCCCTTCAGTAACACTCCAAAAAATTACATGCTGCATCTTCAGCACCTTCCTTTTAGCTTCTCATACAATACATCTCTGATTGGTTTAATTACAATTATTACCCATTAGCAGAGATAATAAATGAGGACCAGATTGGGGAAAAAGAAGGCGTTTGAAGATGTTTTCTATAGTTTGAAGCGTGCTGATCAGAATGTTAGTCCACCTTTGGGAAAATATGGGAACATTGTAAAATAGGGACCTATGATGTGATCACGGCGAGCATTTAATATCATCGTGTTAACTAATTTTTTTCCAAGATTGCTAAATTTCCCCCAAAAAAACTTATTTAAAATTAAAATTATAAACTTTATGGCACTTATGGACAAACATGAGTATTTGCCAATTTATGTGGTTAAATTTTCATTTCCACTGAAAGCAAAAGTGCTGCGACGGCACCTCCAAACTGACTTTCTTTGCCGGTCGGTGGGAGCAAGTGCTGGTCATGGCGGTTGTGTGGGTTTTGTAGCCTATATCCCTGATTATTACACGAATCCGACGGGGAAGCCTTGAGAGGACACCCTCTACGTCGTCGCCATTACTGGGGGGCATGCATCCCGGCCACCAAACCCACAGTACACACCACGCCAGAATATTGCCTTTTACGAGCTTCTTTAACGAACGAAATAATAAGAATTGACAAACTACCTTTTTCGCAATTTTTAACAATTTCACCGTGTATTATATGGATTTTAAGGAAGGATGCCGGTGTCAGGGACTGGCCTAAACTGGATTTCCAGGGCAAGTGTCTTACTGTTTTTGTAAAAATTGAAGGTTATATCGCCCACTTTGCATGACTGAGAAATGAACGCTAATAGTTAGAATACGTGTTAACAATGGGTAATACAGCCGCCGTGAAGAAAAATCATTTTTCGTATTAAAAATTCAAACATCCAGACAAAAATAAAGTAACAACAGAACTGTGATATATTACGTGTACGTGAAAAATTGAATTAGTTCCCAAGACCGATCGTATTTGCTGAAAAACCTTCCGATGCGGGTTGTTGGTTGTTTGAAGTTTTAGAAGGACGCCCTCCTGGCTCATTGATCGATTTCGGAGAGGATACTGAACAAAATTAGTCTAGTTTGTGCATGGGAATGTTGCTACGATTGGACTATCAGTACACTGAAAATGACCGGCGAGTTAATGTGGTATTTAGACTGCAATGGATACGATGATTATTTTCAGGGGGGGTGGTGGAAACGATCTGCTCGATTTGGGCATTGGGATTTCCAACGTTAATTTGGCGAAGCTGCTACATGCATTTACTATGGCAGTCTCGGTCCGTGACATTAAAAAAATCATCTCTTAAAACCTTTTTTCAAAAGATCTTTAGTAACTCTCATTAAATTACGTGGCTCAAAAAGAATCCCCTCCACCGTCGGGGTTAGTGGATAACCCCCGCGCAAAATAGTTGTAATGCCAAATAACGGTGTCATTTAGATTTAGTATATTCGGGGACCGGCCTAAATCTTTGTCAAGGTCTGTGTGTACACCGTTCGTATGGTAAGATATAAGAGCACCGCTCCTACGTTAATTAAGCTTTGAAACAGCTAGCACACGAAGTTAGTTGATGATGCCGTTTTGAATTGCTGTTGCTGTAGGTTGGCATGTCCTACCCCCCTGGATTATTTGGTTTTTACTGTACATTTGAATGATGTACGTGTACGGACATGTGGAACTAAATTTACCCATGTTTAAAATGGAATTTTGTGAAAATAACAATCGTATTTAAAGCAAACTAATGAAAATATTAATAAAAATAAAATAAGTTCATTCAACTTCATTAGAAGCTTGGCAGATTCGGTGGTTTTCCCATTTGGGAACAGAGGACAATGGTACGGTTGCAGAATTCACTTCTCATGTGTCATTGGCAGTTTTTACACGCAGTTCGTTTCCATTTTGTTAACTGGTTACGCTATTTGTGCAGCCAAGAATTTACATTTTTTTCCTGAGCCCGCCCAAGATGATATACAAATGGATAACAGTGAAAATAGTGTTGTTGAATTTTTGCCGTCAGAACTGATCAAAATATCGATCTTCTTTTGGCAACAAGTACAAAAGTAAACGAGGGTGTATAAAGAGAAATGCAAAAGATGCCCCCCCAGCATGGGATGGTGAGTGAGTGCGCCGCCCACGGAGTAGGGGCGAGAATAGTCACCGTCGGATTCGTGTTTGTATAACTTTTAAAAGCAATCATTTTTTTTATTTTTGTTAATCTTAAAATAA
>JAMKCH010072857.1:0-81107 GCA_023653785.1 Ophioderma brevispina | reverse complement strand
TTCTATTGACCTCAAGATATACAAAGCACCTTTTGTTTTTCATTTTAGTTATTTCTGTACCAAATAAAAGGTAAGGAATCTATCAAGTGTCTAATATATAAGAAATCACTACTCTCAGAAAATATTCCTGCCTTGAAATCTCTCGGCACCTTTAAGAGCGCAACTCCCCTGATAATGAACGTGAAAAAGTTAGAAATGCATTGGAATGATGAGCGAGCTCTGACGCAACAACAAAAAAAGAATCTTTTTCTAAAGACAGCCAAATCCCATTCCAAATGTTTGCATTTGCCCTACCAGGTGTATTAAGGTAAGTATTATTATATTCCCAGGAAACAATTTCATTTTTAGAGTCCTTCGTGTCTTCAGGTCCCCATTGTTGATGGTGGGTGTCTGTCCCCCAGGATCGTTCACGTTTCACAACTCACAATTCTTCACTGTTATCCTTATTAGGATTCCATCAAATGTCTTTCCAATTGGTGAACTATCACTTGGAGTGTGCAAGTGCAATTTCGACCTGTGACCCCATTGGTCAGTTTTGCATTTACTCTGTGATGTCATCTGCCCAAGTCGTTGTAAGCAGTCAAATCTCTTGAATTGGGCATGGCACGTGGCTGTATCCTGAAGTGTAGCCTGGGAAGATGAGTCATAGAGAAAATGATATTTGTGTTTGGGAAAATTTAACAGGTGCAACCAAAGATTTATACATCAGTGTCCCTAAAAATTGAAAGTACTGAATTTTTTAAACCCAATGTAAGACTTCCCTAAATAACCCCCCTCTGAAGGATTAAGCTGAGAAATGTTTTCTTTGGTACAAAAAGTGTGAATTTCTAATTTTGTACATTTAAAACTTTTGTAAAAAAAATAAAAAAAATAAAAAATTATAAGCAAATCAAATCACATTTTTTCCCTCTGTTAAGGCATTTCTGTAGCCAATTCCTAATTAGACAGAAGAAATTGGGGTGCCTCAAAAGCGCGCGTTGGCGCCCCTTTAAGTTTCACCAAGTAATAGGTGTTGTCGAAGTTCAGAAAGAGACTATGCAGTCCTCTTCGGTATGTGTAGGGCCTGTGTTTTCTTACTAGAGTAATGTTGTGGGTGATTTTAAGTAGAAATGATTTGTGGGGATGATTGAACGTTGTGAGGTGAATTTTTAACTAAAGTGACTATATTACGTTTTGTCCTATAACGGAATACACTGTCGAGAAGGCTAAGAAAACTGAGTCGTTTAGTAAAAAAATTAGAATTCTAAAAAAAATTCTTTTTAGGTTTTTTCTTTTTTTAATGATAAATTGTTACTATATAGTACAAAAAAGTTTTTTTTAAAGAAACAAGTACTTTTTAAAGCGATTTTTTAGTTATCACCCGCAGTGTAGCTCTGGTATAGACGATAGTGTATGTGCGTGCATGCGTACATGTGCATACGTCTGTTTTATTAAAGGTACCTTGTTCCCGATCACCTCTGGGACCACCCCTGATTTACACCCCGGAAATAGTATAAATTTTGATATCAGATGAAAGACCGTATTTTTCTCATTATCTTCTGAAATTCCACTTCTTTGCAAAGATACAAACAGAAAAGTGCCATTTTTAATGGTACCATCATTTAGCAAGGGCCATGCAAATGCGCGTTATCGCTTCTAATATCAAACCGCAAGTTTGTTTTTCCCACGATACTTGATTGTAAGTGTAGCAGGTGCACCAGGCTCATAGTCAGTGGATAACAAGAGACAACATAAATCAGAACACCAACCTTTAATTGAACAAGATGGATGGGTTTTTATGGCAAGAGGTTCATTGACCTGATTAGATTTTTTCGATAGCAAAATGTCAGTATTAGATTACATAATTAAATGCAAACAAATATTTATTTTTAAATTGGCACTGGCACCTTTTCAAAAAATACAAAATTTCTTTCTATTTCTTCAATTTGCTTCAAATGATAGTCACTAAGGCTATGGAATAATACAGATTTTTACACATAGGGGCATTAGCGGTCTATCAGACATCCAGGTAATTTTGTAGACTAACTTTTGGGTTTGCATAAATTAGTGTGCTATTACATAATATCACAGACTCATACTCATGATATTAAAACCAACACAAATGTCATCGACCGGTCAAACAGGGTGGATGCCATAGGAATCCCCACCATGCGTGTTTTTCTTGTGATAACACCATTTCATGTTCTGCAGATAAAATTTTTAAAAGTTATATTTCAACCTTCCACCCTTTTGTTGTCATTACCTACCCTTCTCATGTCTTATTATTTTTGTCATTAACAATATTTATTTTTAAATTTTATCATCTGAAATCTTTTGCAATTGGTCTTCACTCATGACTTTGCAAAAAAAAAACAGTCACAAAAAACCTGGTGGGCGGTAATTTTTTTTTACTTATAAGGGGTGACATGCATGTGATGGTTGAAAAATATCAATCATATGATCATATGTGTGGTTGGGAAATAACAATGTTTATTAGTTCCTTTGCTATCAGAAGTTTCATCAAAATATAATTGATTGTATTTTCTAATATTTTTGATGTTTACAATTGTTGAATGTTTGCATCAAGAATGTCATGCTGATGTATTCTTTTTGTAATTCATTGCACTTTTTAAGGTAAATACATGTGAGTTCTGGTCATATTTATAAAAAAAAAGTGATGTGTTGATTTCATATAGCAGTCAATTGTTAGTGTTAGCGGAAGTATAGAACTTCTCACATTTACTGTGACTTTATAAAGAGCTTTGTGTTGTGTTTTATTGATGATTGATGTAAATCAAGCTGAACTCAGCAGTGATGTCTCTCCTAAGCAGGGAAGGCAGTATAATACAGTATTATTGAAATGTCCATTCCAATGGTCTTCAAATACTTCTCCTACTTTAACTGGCCCAGAATTGAAGCATATTGGCTCATTTTTTGAAGAGCACGCCCCCATTTTCAGAAGTTGATATTTTTTGCACAGTATTACGTGGGTATTGTCTAGGAAACTATACCTTCGAACGAGAATGCTAAAAAATGCGTATTTATCACAAATAAGCGATTTTGTATTAAATTGGGATCCCAGATCGTGGACTTAACGGCAGAGCTGGAATGCTACGTTTATGTCCGTCCATAGATGAAATAGTGCCACCTCGAAAAATAACCTCTAACTTTGACTTGCCCGAACTATTGAAACAACTAAGGATGAACGTATAAACGCAATGGCGCTATTTCCCCTGCTATTTCACATTGGACGCCCATTTCCCAGCCGTTGAATTATATCGGGATCCCCGATAATAATTATTCTAGTACAAATTTCCCTTCCGATCTTTGTGACACATAGAGATTTTCGAGTTTAACCATTCACAGGTATAGTTTACTCGCCAGTTACCAATGCGACCCGTGTCAAAATCTCAAAAATGTGCTAATATGCTTTAAAAATGAAGGATTCTTCTTTATCTCAGAGGTGTGTCTACCGACCCCCGTAATATCTGTTATAATAAAAACACCGTTACAGATTTTAAAATTTCCAAAATCGGTCATTCCATTCCTCCGTTTTTTTCATTCATCATCGCCGTTTTCGACGGCCAGAAGCTCCATAAAGTAGCAATCAATTTAGTAAACCACGAACACGGCAAAACGGTCATTTAGAACAACAACATTCTTGTACACACTCTTCAATAACATAATAATAAATTGATTGTTTCAGTTTCGATTATTTTCACCTTGCCATCATTTGAACATTTTAATTCAAGTTGACCTCTGATATAATTTAAATCGGTATAAGGAAAATCGTAAAAATGACAATACCGATAATGTCATACTCGGCCCATTTCAAAAATACCGATCATATCGGTTAATTTCTCTACTCAGAGGAGCTCAAACTTTAGACCTGGGTTAAACCAGGGCTAGTCCACCGAACATAGTGGACATAAATTTTTCTTCCAAATACTCTAAAGTGTGTTGGTATGAGTTAGAATGGCGCAATTTCTTCCTTTGTTTGCCTGTGCAAAAGTCTGGTGTTTAGGATCAGTTTGACAAAGTTTGACTTCCAAGCTTAGGGTACATGAAAGTCATCGTGGGCTATTCGCTGTAGAGGCCCATAATAGGTTTCATCATTGCCATCGGCCCGTAAAAAAATAACAGGGCACAGAACACAATTCTAAATACAAAAAAGTTTTGCTATACCCCCCCACTATAAGCCCAGTGATTTGTTTAGGACTGATTGCTGAGGCAACGAATCCATTAGGCCAAAAAAAAATATGGGTTTGTCTCAAAGCTGACGCGCGCGTTGGTAATTTTGAGGTACATATTCAACAAGTTTCTCTGCGGAACTTTTTATTTCTTTTTTTTTTCAAAAAAAAAAAATTCTGACCCTGATTTTTGTTGAAAACGAAACACCCAAATCAAGGGATCGGCATTTCTCGCGCATTGAACTGATTCAAGCACTGTACCTAGTACGATTTGCCATATTTTTGTCCGTTTTCCGAGTCTCTAAAAAAGTGCTAACAATGTGACTATATGAATTTCCTGAATATCTCGACCGATTTTTAAAAACACCAGAAAACAAATTTGAAAAAAATTAATAAATAATTTGCAGAAATGTCTTTAGATATTTGGACCAAAAGGTTCTGAAATTTTTGTCCATACTAACCCCAATCTTTTGATGAATATTTTTTTCTAAAATTGAGAGCAATTCAAGTGATTAAAACCCTGACTTATATTCCCGACAATTCCTGATACCACATTTGTTTTTATCTGTTCGCATTGATGTCCTATTTTATGTAAGCATCATCACCGTGTATTATTGTGTAGAGATTGTTTGTGATTTGTGATCGCGGAGGTATTTTCAACACACCAGCAGGTGAAAGGTAATCTCCCGTTTAATGTCAGATGTTTTAGTCTTTATTTAAATTATTTTTCTACACTTTTCATCTTCACAACAACTGTCCTGACTTGAAATTTTAAGGACATTTCAGATTTATAAATCAGACAAATAACTTTTGATATTTTATGAGTGAGCACATAAGTTTAGGAATAAAAAAAAAAATAAAATGCCGCATCCTGCATTAGTTTTCCTAAACATCATCAGCTTTGAGACAAACTATATTTTTTTTATTGGCCCTACGTGGACTCTACAGAAATTCACTAGGCTTCTAAATGTTTTATTCTGCAACTGTATATAATTCCATTGACTATTTGGAAAACGTTACCAATCAAAATTGCACCAGGCCTACATGCCTTATAGGCCTACCATTCACACTGTGTGAATTTTGGCCCCCATTTTGTTTTAGGCAACACTATATAAAGCAATGCAGTCACGGTGTGCGTGGGATTGATTACCTGACAGTTTTTAACCTATAGATGGTCTTTCTATTGCAGAGGTAAGACTGAGTTCAAGTCTTGTCCTTCCAGCCCAGAGGGGAATTGCAGTTCTTTGTGGGACTTCTATGGAGCTGATGTCTCAAAGCAACAACTCCTCCGATAAGTAGATGTGAAATGACTGAACCTCCACAATACTATTACCACGTCATATTGCAAATTGTGTTATATTGGCTTTAAACGCACGATGTGGTGTATTTTTGTCCTTGTAAAACTTCAAATCTTTGTGTTTTGTTCTATTTCCTTGTTCTAATAAACCTAAAAATTACTTTCTTGTTAATGTTACCACCATCAAGTGCTATTTTGGAGAGAAATTTGAATTCCTAGAACATCTCATGTCCCTTTATACAAACCTCCCCTTGGCTCTTTCTTCTGTGAAAAGAGGTGGGTCATTTTTTATGCCAGGGAGGATGGAGGATTTCCGAGGGGAATACAAAAAAAATAGCAAGAGGGTGGAAAATGACAATTTCAGAACCCCACACCCCCTCCAAGGGGAATTGACTTTGTAAATGTAGAAATTTCATCAAATCAGGGATGCAACACTTTTTGAATGAAGCCGAGGGGACCACAAAAGTTTTTCACCGAAAAATGTGTACCTCCGCATTCTCCCCTTGAGTACATAATGACCATTTCCCTAATGCAGTGTTGAGATGAGGCCTGCACACGACCGTTGTTTTTTCTTTCCTTCCAAGGTGGGGGGAGTTCTTGGTTTGGTCGGGTATCCTGCCTTGGGTTTTGGTCGGGGGGTTATCCATGCTCGATCAAAAAAAAATTGGGATTAGCTCTGAATCCTGGATGCCTTCAGATTGTGTGTGGTCCATTGATAGGCACATGAAAATGAACCAGAGGGTGTTTTGAATCAATCCCATGATGCATTGCAATGTTCCTATACTGCACTGTACTAAACACATGTCAGTACTTAGGAATAAAAAAATGTTTTAAAAGTTTAAGAACCATAAGATATTTCATAATCATGCTAAAAATTCCCTAAGTACTAACGCCTTGTGGGCTAAAATGAGGGTTAAAAGTCAGGATTTTTATGTGTTAAGAATACGATTTTTATAGGATCACATGACCTTATTGAGGTGAAATTTCCCCAAACTGGTGCATTGTGGGATTGACTCAAAACACCCTCTGGAAATGAACCTTAACAAAGTCAGCAAAATGACATTGAGAGTGTCATTTTCTTAGAGTAGCACAGGTGTTATTTTTCTTATAGATAGGATCTTTAAAAAGGCATGTTTTTATTTCATGCCAATGAAAACAGGTCCTGTTAGGGGTATAATTTTACTGAATATTGGTTCCATTAGGGGTATATTTTCACCAAAAACTGGTCCCATTATGGGTACATTTTGCCTGAAAATTGGTTCTGTTAGGGAACCCCTGGAACAAGCATGGTACCCAATTAAACCACAAGCTACGTCCTCCTGGGATTTCTTAGCTACATAATTATTTTGACCATTGAAGTGTAAGCTGGAGAATAATTGATATAATTTTTTTTTCCATTTAGAAACTTAACCAATATCCATAGGCCCCCAGCTGATGTTTATCCACCCATGGAAGTAAACAAGTTGAAGGGGCATTTTGTGATCCATAGTCTAGCCCCTGACTTATTTCAAGGGAGTTGAGAATTTTGTATCATCTGAACAGCTCTTGACTATATGTAGTAATGAATTTTATCATTTTGGAGCCATCTTGAATGGTTTAGTGATTTGATTGATTATAAAATTATTGAAAGCTATTCATAATGGTCCCAATCAACATATTGATCACTAAGCATAAGTATATACCAAGTTACCATTCTACGGTCAAAAGTAGATAAATATCAGATGCTTTGTTGTATTGGTGGCCATATTGCATTTCTTTATTAGGTGGTAAATGAATCATATTTTATTTGGTCACAATGGGATTTTTTGCGTTTCTTCGAAAATGCTCAGGGTTTTTCATCTGGCATCTCATCGGATTCAATTCAGCAGGAAAAAATTAGTCTAGAAACCGTTGAAAAGCATTATATAATATGATATAGCAAGGTCACATGGTCTGTACTGTGGACTAATAAGTTATATCACATAAGTCAGTAGCTTTAAAAATGGCTTCCCAAATTGACTGTAGGTCATTCGGTAAGCCATCTCAAAAATCACTTGCCTAAGAATAGGCTTTGTTCATGCTGGCTCCAAATATGGTCATAAAATACATAATTTTGATCTCCAAGCGACTATATTCGTCTGCAAGGCCCTTTGGGTTAAAAGCTGACTCGGAGATTTCCCGATGAGGGCGCACTTATTTTTCAAACAAATCATGTGTTTTGCATATACATAATGCTTGTCCATCTACTAATTACTGTGTGAAATAACTAAGTTCAAATCGAAGTCCATCATATAGAAAATTACAACTTTGTTATAAAATTCCGGATCCGGAACTTTTGTTTCACACGGTATCCTATGGGACTGAATATACTGTGCATAAACGGAAAATCCGGTCATTCCATACCTTTGGATTCCATTGAGCATTTTAGGTTACTATCTATAGTTCTAGATGACTATTTGTAATTACTACAAAAGAAAATATATTTCAAAATCTCTGAATCAGCCTTTAAGAAATAATTGTTGCATTCTCAATTAGATTGGTCTTGTCTTGCAGAGCAGCGCAAGAATGAGGTCAGATTAATACATAGCTTGTGAGTGCTAAGATGAGCAAGTGATGGTGACAGTGTCAGAGGCAAGAACTTGTGTTGTGAATGATTGATAGTATAATGGCCGCATCTAATACTAGATAGCTCAGGTTTGTGGGAGGACAGTCACGAGGGTTGGTTTACTTTGATAAACACTAAGGATGTTGTAACTATGGTTGCGAAATTCTGTAGCCGACTAGAAATGGTGCACTGTGTGCATGGGCTTCAAGTATTGAGAGCAGTTCAGTCAAATTCAAAATCAGAATGTATTTGTAAACTTATTATGAATAGCGAGGGTAATCGGCATTTACAGATTGGTGATGACAGTGCGGGGAAGGTTTTGCAACTTTTAGGACTCCCGACCTTTGATAAATCAAGATTATGGTTTTAATTAATTATGTTTAGAACTACCGGACTCCAGCAATATCGCCAATAAAAATATACATAAAAATTATTTGATTACAGAAAACATTGTTTCCTATTTTAAAAAGTCAAAACATAATTTAGAACTATTGTTCGAAATTACCAAGAGGAAATTTCCTGGCATATGACGGGGTCAGAGGTCAGGAGTCCTAAAAATATTACGGAAGTTACAATTGCCCGATTTGGTTATTAGAAAATGAAGGTATTGTTTTTCTCCCTGTCGTTGTATCTGTTGTTTCAGGGGGATAGCATTATTTTAAGTAGGATAATGAAGGCCACAGGCCAAGTTTTTCTACAACATTTTTTGCCAGGAAAATGTTTTCTCTTGATGTGATGAATCAAAAATGACCTATAATATGGTGGGACCACATTATAGCCTAGCTCAACGTCCTAGGGGCTACATATTTTGGTTGACATTTGAAAATTACTCAGAAATTTGGAGTTCAAATGTTTTGATGATATGCCTTGACGTTAAAGGTGCTTTCGTGATTCATACCTATGTTTTATTCGTTGATCAATAGATCAATCTCGGAGAAAAGCCTTATCTCAAATTTGAGCTGGATCCTGATCTTGGGTTGTGGTTTTGTGTATGAGCAATTGCGCTCGTTCCCACGGTCCCATAGGCACTGTGCTATAATTTCTTGTCAGTTACGGACAGAAAATACAAAATGCGAATTTCTACAGATGCGAGCCGAATGTCACGTTAAGATTGGGCACACGTGTATTACTAAGGCTAACGGTTTTCAGAGGATATAAAAATCTCAAGGTAAGTCGGGCGGAACGGGCTGGGATCACGAAATGCCTTTAAGGAAGAAAACATATGGAAAAAACACGGACCATGATTAGGTCTCCATGTTCAACAAGCGTTCAGAAAATCTAATTGGTATAGGCCTTACTTTCCCTGATATAAAACGTGGTGGTTATTTTAAGAATACCCACCAAACCGGGAATTAGCCTTGAAGTACTAGCAAAGACATGAAAAAGCACAAATCTCCAAAATTGGGTAAATCAAAAGGACAGATTTCAAATTTCCACAGTGATGTTAACAATGAATGATATGTAGGAAGCTCAAAGGGAACGTGTGAAAAATAGAGATCACAGTTGAATGTCAGCGGGGCAGGGCCACAAAAAGAGATTGTAGGTTGGCCATCCAGCAGACCACAAACCTACTTTTTAGAGGAAAATTTGTTTACTCATGGGCAAAATACCCGCCCCCAGATTAAAATAAAATTCTGTTATTTCCAGTTGCTGGTATAGATTGGGTCAACGTGGCCCCATTTTTCTTGCATTTAGATAAATCAGATTTATTTATCTTTTATTGATGGCTTGGACACATGACTTGGGTCTTGGAAGTTTAGTAATGGAAAATCAACAACAAATTTATGACAATAATTGTGTGTGTCATGGATAAGATTAAAGTGTTAAGAGAGGAAAGAATGTGTGAGTGATAAAGCAAAAATGAGTTGCCGGAAGTCGCAAAGACTGATTTTGAGATATAGGGAAACAAAGTAGAAAATGTCTTTTGTTTTCTATGTTTTTGCCACCATTAATCTGATTAGATCTTGGAATAACTGGTCAATTTAAATGGGGGTTCAGCAAAATGTAGCATTTTAAATGGGGCAGAACAGGTACATGAAAATTAAAAATTGAACGACCGAATTCAGCTCATTTTGCTTGATCACATGTGACTATGGTTCAGATTCGACTTAGGTTTACTGCCAAAAGTGTCAAATGTGAAGGGTGCTATAACAATGAAAACCAAAACATGGTTTCTAGGTTAAAATTTTGTGAGAATTTCAAATACTGAAGAAAAAAATTGCGTTCCCAAGATATCGCAGTTGGGGTATTGCGCAATGCCGAGTCCCATAGAAACCTATGGTATTTTGCTGAAAATTGCATCTTGCTGTGAAAAAAAAAAAATACTCAAATATTTTTCAGTTTGACAAAAATGTAACTTTAAATTCTTGTGGGAATATGTTTTGGGCATAATCTATTAACTTTTCAACAATCTCTTCCTTTTCATTTTTTTTTGGGGGGGTTCTCGAAACGCCCAATTTTAGGTAAAATTTGGATTCCGCAAATTGAAAACAAAAAATTTCTCCAATTTTAGACAGGGTGTAAAAAAGTTAATTCCATTACTATGTAGGAACTTGCTGTGGGCATAATCGATTAAATTTTCAAGCCTATAGCTCTTTTAGTTTTCTTGTAATTCCAATTTTATTGAACGACAATATTTTTTTCATGCACTGGAAAAATCAAGGGGTAGGGGAAACATTTTTGTATTTTTGGAATTATTCCTATACTTGAAATGAACCAAGTTAGGTATCAATTTGAAGCTCATTAAATTCTGCATTAAATGGCAGGTAAATCATCACTGTAGACCCTTCCTTTTCCAGAGATGTGATTGTGCAAAGCTAAATTTTTGTTCGAAAGTGCTAAATTTTAATGTTGTGTGTAACGGGATGGGGACAGGTCAAATTCGAATGGTTCTGGTGTGCAAATTATGAAATAATTTATAAAAACAAATACTTAAATCCATAAGATATTACCTTAACTGATATATTAACATTATAAAGGGTCATTATACATGTATATTGTAGACTCTGTAAGTATTCAAAGTTGGTAGGTGAAAATTTTTGTCACCCGAAAAGTGCGATTTTCGGACAAAATTGGCCACAAATCAAATTTTTGGTTGGCCAAATTGGGGTAGACATAAGAGCCAGGGTTTTCGATTAAAAATTCATAATCTGTGAACAATTTTACCCTAGAAATGACATCTTAAAAATTAAACATGGTTATATTTCCTCCAATATGATTTTTTTCACATGCTTTGGCACTAAAACCTCAGTCAATTCTGAAACCATGTCATATCATGTGAGCATGGAAGAAATTTTGCCTGTAAAAGTTTAATATTTGTAAGCTCAAAGGTGCAGAGTGGAAATCTTAGTAAAATAATGGCAATTAACCCTCTCCCCCTTTAATATGACTTCACATGACCAAGAATCCATTGTTCCTCCCTTTCCTTTCAGCAATTACCGTATTCGACCTATTTAGCGCCCCGGGCGCTTAAGTCACTCGTTTTAGGGGGGCGCTAATTTTGGTACACTTGCGTAAGTTACTTTTGACCGCAAAAATCCCCATTAGACTACTAATCCAACTACACGCCGACTACACCTAACTAATACGTAAGCAATCGGTACAGTCTGTACAGCCTCAACAATGCCTTAACTTAATTTAAAATTATAGATTTTTTTTTTAAATGAAAAATGTTATCAGAATTAATAGTATCCAGGGTATATAATAACATTATTTGCTACTTGTATCGGAGGCCTACCAAGTGAACACCCACAGTATTTTATTACGGTAGTTGTTGCCACGCCCAAGGAAGATTAAACCCGAAAGCCACAGCAAAAAAATAGGGGGTCTGTCAGTCTAGCAATAGATATGCAGCGCAATTGAGTATATAGGAAAATTGTCCCGCTAGACCTAATGTACGACTTCTAATATACCTATAAACTTTGAAAATGATTCAACAATAAATCAACCAAAGTAAACCATTATTTAGGGATAATAGTACATTGGACTCACCTTTCATAAAATGGTAGAACCAAATCAATATGCAATTGGAAAATCCCAGGGAAATCCCCAATTCAGATTCACATTCACACGTTCTCCATCTAAACAAATGTTACAGCTTTTTGGATAATACCTAGCCGAAATCACTCGCCTAGATGTTTCTTTTTGTATTCACCTTTTAACTGCTGCAAGAGTTGTAATTATTTGCTCCAGAAATCGCCAATTAATAGGTTTCATTATGGGTAAGTTAGACCAAAATGTTTAAAAATTTCACCAGAAAATTGTTTCCCACCCCTACAAAAAATGATGTAACCATAACTTTGCATGGAATGCCAACATCAGGTGCAAACATCAACACATGTCTCAGCATCTGTGTGAAGTCGCTAGTGGCATGTCAAGAAATTTGAATGATATAAAACGGTTGTGTCGCATCATCTTTCAAAATTTTATTTGGAAGTATCACGACAACATTAAAGTCTGACTCAGAGATTGATTTCGAAATATTATTTTTTTGTGTAATAATGAAAAATGTCAACTAAAGTAAGATATTACCTTAAACTGCCCAATTCCGAAAAATCCGATGAATCGGATTTTTTCGTTTTATGTCAGTTAAACTTTATTGAGTATTACGTTCGCCATAGGATACTGTGTATACAAAATGTCGGATCCGAATTTTTAACAAGTTTCGTGATTTCATATGAAGGAATCGTTTAACTTATCAATTTCACACAGTGATCGTAGTATGGCCCGCATTATGAACATGCAAAACACAATTCTTTTTGGAAATTGAGGGCGCCCTCCTCAGGACATCTCTGAGTCGGGCTTTAAGTTATTTCATGAATGATAGAAGTGAAGGGGAACTTTATTCTTACAATGTATTTGGAAAGTCCTCGCCTGTTTCATCGTCATCTCTTGCTCTTGGAGAAGCCGTTATTTGTGGTGTTGTATTGATTATAATACTATAACACTTTCAAATGAATGGCGAATGTGATTGGCCAAAGTTAATTTACGTGTACCCGTCGTGATGCATGATTGAAGATTTCGCCATATATTTACCATCGGCGAGGACTCGCAGTTCGCATGGCTCAAAGATCAATCAAAACAAAAAATCATAGTGAACATAATAATGAAAGACACATAAAACCAGGACAGATCCCCTTGTTTATGCATTACTGATTATAGGAATTGATGGCGACTTTTAATGGCCCCAAAACAGTGTCGAATATATTTGAGAGGCCACATTGATTTTTCCCAAAATGGATAGCAGCGACCATTCCGTTGGTTACCTCTAATCTTTTTATCGACCCAACAAATCTCAGCCAAATATTCACTAAATCCTTATTCCTCTTGAGTCTACCAGCTACCCTTGCCATGTCTCCTATTTTCTATCGATCTCCCCTTTCCATTTACTGCGATTGCCGAACAGCATAATGTTTGATATTTCTCATGACAAATGCTCAAACACGCCGTCGGACGACATCCGCACCACAGCATTGGGCGGGCGTGAAGTATTCATCTCGTTTATATTTTTTATGACGAGTCCTACGATTTCCATCAACTCGATATACTCTAGCTAGTTCGCAATTCAACCCTAAATATACAAGCAAATCAGACGCATTCTTTAATCGGAATGACGTTTTCGTTATGGACCGCTCTATGATGCGAGTATGTTTCCGGGTGTTAAATAAAACCTGGTTAAAAATGTAAATATTAACCTGAGGAATACGCCGAATAACAGGCTAGTACAAATACATTTGCATGTAGAAATGGGGACTCAAAGTGGAGTGTACAGAGCAGTGAACCTCTCCGAAATGGAGGGGCGCTTAATTGAGACATCAATTTCAAGTCGGCAATGGTCTGAGGGGGCGCTTATAAATAGGTCGAATACGGTAATGCCAAAATTGCTGTCTTTTCTGCTTTAGAATTACTCTTTGCAATGCCACAATTATTGTTTTGTTTCTGAGTAGAGCAATTATGATAAACCACCTCTAACGAAAAAACACTTGACTCAGTCTTGTAACAGATGGAATAACATTTGAGCCCTTTGAGCTTAACCTGCAAGGGTGCTCAATATTTTGAACATACTATAATCTAAAGTAGAAATTGCTAGTTTTAGTTTTTTTCAATACCTATGAGAGCTATTTTGGGTTCACAAAAATAATGAAAAGTCAGGGGCCCAAAACCATTTTGGTTAGCCTCTGGGCTCTAAGAGCCCATCTTATTTGAGCCTTGACCAATAGAAGCAGATTGCACTACCAAATGTGTTGCCTGGTATGTAGCCTTACTGGTAGTCTCAAAACCATGGTGTGATAAAGAAGAAACCAGACAATGGCTAATGCATTTTTCCTAAATCAAGAGAAAGGGATTTTTCAAAAGCGATTTTAGGATTGTTTATGAGGGAACATTTACACAGTCACATGACTATGGTTAATAATTTCAAATGATCTGAAAGTATGGAATATTTGAGAGATATATTCCAATTTCAAGATCTATTGGGAGTGCACATGCCACTAATTGATAATTATAACTTCTGGCATGAATTATGATGGCGTGCTTGCTCTATTGCAACTTTTTTCAACCGTGTCCCCCATCATCTGGAAGAACCTGTAATAATGTGATCCTTCATGACGAAGTACAAATACCTTTTATCTTTATAAAGTTAAGCATGAAAATAAAACTGGCAAATTTATTAACAACTTTATAAGAAAATGTACTGTGGGTTATTAATAGAACAGGGATTTCCCCCTTTTTTTGCTCATAAGTATACAATTCCAACAAACCTGCTGATATTAATCTCAATTGATACATGCACGCAAAAGACATCTCATAGGCAGATGTGTAACACATCCTATTAGCTTCCAAATCAAATTTTCTTACTATGTGGGTTGCCTACCAAACTCAAATAACATCGGTATACTGTAACTCTATTAGCAACATGCTAAGATGTTTCTAGATAATTGTCAAATAAACTCCTAATCAAGTCGCTGGTGATGATAGGTTTGAAAGATATTTGTGTGTCTATCAGTGCATTGAACTCACGTGACCTGTTTTGCTCTGCCATTTGTCTGATCCTGTAAACATCAACGCTTTTATTGTTATATGTGTGGCGGATTAGCTTTGATCTTCTGCTGAATATTGGATTATCTTGTTTGTAGGAGTTGGCTGTATGTGACGCTATCATGCTTTTTGGTTTTACTTTTTCAAACCTAACATAACAGCAAATTCTGGAAAATTACTATTAAAAGGACACAGCTCCAGGCATATTCCACAAGTGACACATTTCTCTCAATTTGTTTGAAAATGATGCCAAAAGACCAGCCTAAATAATGTTTGTTTGCCGTAACAGAGGAAAAATATTCGGGTCGATCGGTTGGTCAGATTTATGTGTCATCTGCCTTAGCAGACAAGCCACATTGTCCACTGTTATGTTGTCTGTTGATGTTTGTTGTGAAAAAGGTTAACATTTGCCAGTAATATCCACATCCTTTGATGGATTTTAACCAAACTTGCAATCTCTCATTGTTGATGAGGTTAAAGGTCACATACCAAGGTCAAAGGTCATGTGAGTTCAAGTTGTAAGACTGAAAATGTTAAATTGACCTCATTTGAAAAGTTGAAGTTCAATTGGAACCAATCTTGATTTATGGATATTACAAACAACTCTCATTTGTTTGAGGTCAAAGGGCACATATCAAGGTCAAAAGTCATATGGGGCTAATGTATCATTCACAAACCACGACGACAGGCCGTTTGTTTTAAGATAAACTTCACAATATTTTACTAAAATGAATACAACATGCTAATATTTAAAGCTTTTTCAATGACATAGCAAAGACCTTTTATTTTACTTGTTGTAGTTGTTTTGTTGTTGTGATTTGATGTTTTTCGTCTTGTGTTGATTGAAAAAATTAAAAAAGTAAATTGTAAGTGAAAATTATGGGTCAGTTGGCAGATTTTTTAATCTTGTGCTAATTTGCATAAAAATATTTTGAGTCTGCAGGTTTTTTTTAGGGTCGGTCAGGTTACGGCAAACAAACTTTTTTTTTGGGGGGGCCTTATTTGATTATGTTTAAATCTTGACTTGCTTAGAAAAAAAAACCGACTAACAACTAATGGATGAGCATAGACACATACTAGGCGCAATTTCCCAGCTTTTTCGTATTGAAAGGTGTTGCAGCAGCCATTGAATTATTATCAGAGATTTCTGATATTAATTATTCTAATTACAAAATTCCTTATTTTGCAAAACATAGACAAGTTCGAGCTTTACCATTCGCAGGTGTAGTTTACTCGCAAATTACCAATACAACTGTGCAAAAATCTCAACATTTTTGGAAAATTTGGGGCACCTTAAAAATGTGCTGTTATTGCTTTAATGTATAATGAAGGACAGTTTGCAATATACACACAGTAATTGATATGACAGTATTTTTGCATTTAAAACAGTAAGAAAGCAAATATTCTTTGACAATAACTATCGCATAGGTGAGATAGGGCATGTTTCACAGTAAAAGGACCATGAGTTCCCTTCATGAATAGTGTTGTATTAGAAAGCAGAAGTATAATTTGAGTTTGTTGATTTATAAGGACATGTTATAAAGAGATAATAAATAGTTTTTAAATTTTTGAAAAGCGTTGATAAAAAGCGTTTTTAGCAAAAAATGTGTTGCTAATGTTACTATTTTTTGGACGGACAGTGTTATTCCTATGAGAGGTCCAAAAAAGTAACATTAGCAGTAAACTTCAGACAGGGATTCCTTTTCATCAAAGAGAAAAATAGTATGCAAAACATTATTTATGTAAAGTATTAGCCTGTAGTTTGGTACCAAATATTTCAATCTGCATTTTATTCAATCTGGTAAGTCAATATCCATGATTTAAATATTGCTAATGTGACACATTTTGGACGGACATTTTTGGGAAGTGTGTGTCCGTCCAAAATGCAGTAGATAAATATCGTGCCCATATTTGGAAATCTCCTGGACTGATTTTCTCATCCCTATTAAGCACACATTGTCAGCCTTTGAAGTGTTATCATAATGCTATCATAAATTAATGTTAATAATTATTAGTAATTATATTTTTCATGCAAGTCTTTGTATCTGGAAGAAAATTGTTCAAAATTAGTTTTTAATGTGCAATTAAATCTCTTGACTTTCATCTTCAGAAAAAAAAGTTTAAAAAAATGTGCTTCATATTTTACTTGGGATTGTTAAGCTTGTAGCTTAGGTTACTAGACAAGCTTTATAGAATATGTATCTATGGTAAGACCACTGACCTCTACACCTGGTCAAAGTTAAAGGAATTTTGTATAACAATAGAACATCTGTGTGGAATATGTGCACCAGCAGGTGTATGCATTGTTTCCCGCCATATTACCAAGGTAGAAAAACAACTTCCTGTTGTTTCACTCGGCGACCATTCAACTGTGCGGCAGACCGCTATCCATGTGTAGAGGTCAGTAGGTAAGACAGGGCTTGTGTAAGTCTCATGGTACAATGTAATATCATGTTACATAATTATTGAGTTGCATAATTATTTGTATCTTGAAACCATGTGCATTATGCATCAATTTGCAAAGTAACTTTTACTTAGTATTGAAAAATGGAAATTTAGGCCAAGAAGAAAATTCTCAGAAAACACATACACATAGCTTTGTAAAATAAGATTTGTAATATAGCACTATGCGCTTGGCCCATTTTTGGACTTAAAAAAAGTTGTAACAAAAAAGCAAAACAAAACATGGCACAATTAATTACATTATATCCTTCACACCTACTCTCTATCATGTGCTTAATTCTGTTAACTGAATACAGCACATGATACAGCATAGGTGCAAAAGGTATAATGGAATTATGCCCGAAATATTATAGCCATAATGGAGCCAGGAATGCAGTTAAAGGTGCTTGTTCCGATTTATGTGTATTGTGTTCTCTACTTGATATGAGAGCCTGGCTCTTGCACATACTCCCCATCAAGTATCGTGGGAAACAAACTTGCGGTTTTTACGGTAGACACAATAATGCATGTTGCAAAGCCCTATTCAATACTGTGCTAATATTGATGGTTAACCACTAAAACGGCAGTTTTTTGTTTATATCTTGGGAATGAAATGGATTTGAGGGCTCAAATTTCAGGACGACAATGAGAAAAATACGGCCTTTCATCTGATATCAAAATCGTCATTACTTCCGGGTAAATCAGGGGGGTCCCAAAGACGATCGGAACATGCACCTTTAATATCCAGCTTATTGCATAGCTTTTTTTGCATGCAAAGCTTTTTTTTTTTGCAAGATTGTTGGATTTTGGGTGTTTTTTGCCTTAGTTGAAATTCTATTTTGTGTAAAAGTTGTGCATAGTCTGAAGTGCATGTACCAGTCGTGCCTGTATTATATATTGTGATATTTTCATTTCTTAAGTTCTAAAAGAACTATAAATGTGTGTATGAAAGCTTTCCCAGTAATCACTCATTCGTATGTGATAATGTTGACATAGGATGGTTCGAGATCCACCGAGGTGCCTATCGTTTCAACCATGCTCCGAATAAAAAGCAGTCAATATTTGTTTTATATACCGAATATATAGATTCTTGTCAACTGATTGGTTAAGGGACATTCTAAGCCAGGATACTAACACAGGCCTATGTATGTGTAGGCCATGGCATGCATGCATGACAATTTTGTGTAAACTAGGGTCCAAAACTTGTGAAGAATTAGCAATCAACCTTTCTTGTGTTGAAGAAGTGATGTTGGAGTCCAAAACGGATCACCGTAATCGACTTCTTGCCATTTTTTTGTCAGCAAGATGCGTACAACTCCGAATTCAGCAACTTTTACACGGCCTGCAGATGGCCGTTATCGGTGTCAAATTATAATCCTCGAATATCTTCACGGTGTATTTTACCTGCCGTTTGGTATTAGCACTATGAGCTGCATCTCTGATTCCTTTCAGATCTTCATCTACAAGCTCATAGCATGAATACAGGTCCTGCGATTCAGCCATTCCTTGCCAAGCCTGCATCAGACTTGCACTACATTTTTGTTTACTCCGTACTGTCAGTTCGGCATATCCGTCAAAATGCAAAATGCGATCTCTTACACCATATCTTCAATATGTACACTCATAATACGGATGAATAGTTCGTACGACAGTCTTTTAAGCTGGGAAGAGGTGTCCCGGGCATAGTTCATGAACTATGCCCGCTCTTCCCAGGGCATAATTCATTTTTGGTTCAATTCTTGAAGCTAGTTGAATTTATGCCTCCACTTTTAACCAATCAGATGACAGGGATCTATATATGAGGTATAATATGTTTTATATTATGTCTATGTTTGTTGTGCTATTGGTGCTTTGCAAAATTTTGAGCATTCTTGCCCTAGTACTTTCCTTGTTGCTTGCCAAGAAGTATAAAAAGTATATAAATTTGACTATATTAGCCTATGAAAATCTTTTTAGAAGACAATCAAAAATGACATTCCCATTTTTGTCAACCCACTCAAAAGATTAACTATCTAAGTACATCTTGAGTTTTGTAGGCCATAACAGTTATACTTCTGATATACCAGATTGGAGAAATTATACTCCCACTCAGTAAAACGGAGCATTTCCAATGGTATGTCCAGGAACCTTTATATCCAGGGGGCTCAGTGTGCTGGGGGGGGGAGGCAGTGGTGGCATGGGGGATTTCCCCCTTTTTTCTTGCTCCCCCCATTCCCCCCTGTGAAAATGAACATTGGCTTAAATGGGAAGTCTTGTGTATAAGCACCCAACCCACAAAAGACTTGTAATCAATTTTTGTTGATATTCCAGCTAAATTCCATTTGAAAGGGCATTTCATGACCCACACCCTCAGGATCAAGTGCAGTTTTTGGAAGGTCAGCTTTTTACCAAGGATATTTACTCAACATGACAAAAGAAAGTGTTTGAAAATCATGAAATGCATCTAAACCAAAAGCAATACTTCCGGCATTCGGTACGATATTTGATCCTTTCTTAGGAAATCGATCAAACAGGGACATTGCTCAAATACATTTTGCAAAGCCTCAAAGCAAAAAAAATATTGGTTGACTGGCGATAAACCATTTGTAAATTGTGCTTTTTTTAGATTTCATTAAATATAAGATATAGATTTTATAGTTTACTTCAAGTATTGAGATAAAGGATTTATGTAGTATACACAGCTGATAGTTTTAAAAACTTTGGGTGTTTTAAGTAGAAGCTCAAACGAACTTTGGATACTCAAATTTAAGCTGTTGTGTAAGCATGGATTTAAACAACCCAATTGAACTATTTTTTTCTGGGTATTTAAACAACCCCAAGTTGAATATTTTTCTGTGGTAGCCTAGAGTGTATGATAGCTCAAAATATATGTAATGTAGAGTTTAATGTATTGTCATGTTAATTTATTTTTGTCCGTGTGTCTATAACTAGTCTAAATGGGTTCAAAATTTCAGTTGATATGGGGAGGTTGCTTCTGAGTTATGTGCCGATAGGCCATTTGTTTGTTTTTGTCCATCTACACAGCTATACCTGTCCCAGATTTCATGATGTATTTGTAATTTTTTTATTTGAAAAAAAAAGACTGGAATTTGGTTCCACAGTGTATTTTAAAGTGTCCACAATGGAATACGGGGTTAAAAATTTCCTTTTTAAGTGATTATTTCCTTTTTTTGAAATTTGGTTAGTGCCAAACTTTTAGCTTTTTCTTTGATTTTCAGGCTGCTTTTGCCTTTTTACTCCTTTCCTCTTTGTTTTCTGTTTCATCTTTTTTCGCCTGTTTCCTCTATTTTTCCCTCTTTTTTGTCAGGGTTCTCTCACACCCCTGGCATATGTTGAGTACCAGAATGTATGGGCGCAAGACAACAAAATGCAAAATGAGGTTCCCCTCCCCGGAACCATAATGCCACTCATGTTGCTAACTAATATAGCGCACATCCTTAGCAAATAGCATTGTGGTTCATATTTGGAAATTTCAATAACCCATTGAAGCCTGTATTTTAATTTTACATCAAAGCTACTTTTGGGGAATTTATGTGAAGGGGACTTTTTTCATACATTCTCGTGAAACCTATAGAGGGAATCCTTCATTCCTTTTCCGGCGGTGTCCTTTTTAGAATCTTGGTTTTTCAGTAAAGAAAAGGGGTGGGGGGTTCTGTGGAACACTACTTTGAAAAAAAAAACGTTGTTATCATCTAAAATGTTTTGATTTACAACGATAAAACCATTTTTTTCGAATTGTATGTCCAATAATTTTAAAAAATTGCTTGAACTCAAATTTTCCCGAACGGGCATAACTAATGTTGGAAAATATGAAAAATCGGTTTTCGGAGGTTTGCAAACTTATAGGTTTATTTAAATCCATTTTTTCAACCGAAAATTTTCAAAATGTCATGTTTTTGAAAAAAATGACCAATACGTTTTAAAAACCTAATAATTGGGACCAGTTATCATTGTTTTATTACATCATTCCTTATAGGCCAAATTATATTTCAGTTTTATAGGTTAAGGACATCACATAGACACTTCCAGCAGGTCCTGAATTGTCCATTGTGCGTATTTCCCCAAGAGGCCAAAGGTACTAATTTGTACAGTGTTCTTCCAAATCCGTACATTTTTTTGTGTCGCCTACAAGAATTGCAGGAGGCTACACTTACCAGTCTTTAATTCTCTCTGACCGTGTGGCCCGGTATGGCCGGGTTTGTTCAAAGGTTAAAGTTTCAATTAAAGTTTGCTCCATTTGAGAGTAAAAGTCCAATTGCTACAGAATTGGGTCATAGATGCCCCTTAGAAACCTCCATATGATGATGAAGTCAGGTCACATACAAAGGTCATATGAGGTCAAGTTATAAAATGGGCTGAAAACATCAAATTGACAATTCGAAAAGTAAAAGTCCAATAGCTACAAAACTTTAATCATAGATGTCCCTTGCTAACCTTCATATGATAATGAGGTCAAGGGTCACATATCAATGTCAAAGGACATGTGAGGTCAAGTTATAAAATAGGCTGAAAACATCAATTTGGCTTCATTTCAGAAAAGTCCAATAGCTACAGAACTTGGATTATAAATGCCCCTTGGGAACCTTCATGAGATAATGAGCTCAAAGGTCATATACCAAGGTCAAAGGTCATGAGATAAAGTTATAAAATGGGCCAAAACATCAAATTGGTCTCATTCAAGAAGAAAAGTTCAATTGCTACGGAACTTGGGGCACGGTATGCCCCTTGGGGACCTTTATATGATAATGTGGTCAAGGGTCACAGTCAAAGGTCATCTGAGGGTTTTGGTGATGCTGAACTCAAATATAAATGCTACTAAACTTGAAAAATGACCAGAAAGGAGTAAACAACCAGGCGGTGGCGGCCAAGCCTCATTCATTATAGCAACTCACCAAAAATGTCAAAAGAAATTGCAGTAATACTGAGTGCAAACCACAAACCAATTTGGGTGCTTTGATGTGGGTCGGTCATGGGTGTTCCCATGACCCACATACGACCTCGTCCTCGTTCGTTATTCATACAAACAAATTCAGAAATAACCCTTCCAGTGGAGTTGATTCTTCAACTCCAACGGTTTTGGAATAAGAAAATATTCCTTGACAACATAAAAAATTCAGAATTTTTCGTCAAGATTTCGCTTTTACGTGTTAAACCAATGGCGACGTCTGAAATTTGGATTTCTTGGCCGCCCTCCCCTGTAAACAACAGTGGAATGTTTGGCGCCCTCTATGGGCCAAAGTGTTACCTCCTTGGCAGCCGGTATACGGTAGGGGGTACCTGTGAAGGTACTCCCCGAGTAGCTGCGTGGGATGGGCACTGCTATGAAAACAGCTGTTATGCACCCAGGGGCTTGTGTGCTTCACAAGTACTTAGTTGTAGGTACTGGATCAATAAACCATCAAGGAGGGGGTTACCCTTGGAGTAGAGCTAATAGTACACAGTCATGGAGTAGCCTAAGATCAGGGTTACACCGTGAGTAAGGATCTGGCTGTGTTAGTTTGGGTATTACATATTAGTTTGTAATACATAGTACTTTTCATGTCTGTCTTATTTGCTTATAACTGTTACAACAAGACGAATGTTTGTTTCAAATTATTGTCCAACCTCTGGAAGGCAATTTGGGCCCTATTGCCCTTTGAAGTTAACGAAAGAAAACAAACACACAAGTGACGGTAATCACTGCATTGGAAAGAAAAAACCGACCCTTTTGGAAAATACATTTAATAATTTTAAAGCGCTTATTTGCAATAACGTTGGTCCGTGCTCGTCTCCCTACGTTACAACTCAGTGACAAGCTGAATCAGATCACTAAATGTTACCAAAACACCAATTAACTTTTTCATGTGAGCATGATGTTGCCAAAAATCAGGGTAAATCGAATATTTCAAGCGGAAAAAAGGCGAATGTGAAAATGGTCGATAAAATATGAAACCCCTCACATTCTCGTAGTTTTCTCTCCCCCTCTCCTCTCTGCTATAATGATGTCTTTTTCTCTCCATAAGCCATAGTTAAAAGGGTCTTAACACCCTCACAATTAATCTATTGTAAAAACATTCAATGTCCTTTTAACCTTTGAAATGATTTTCCATTGTAGGTGGAATTACCATAAGTTAATTTTGTTATCCAACCCCTTTTGTTTTTCCGGCTCCAAAATTAGTCACCAATTACCAACTGCCCTTGAGCTTTCCATCGCCATCTTAATCAACTAAAACTGCCCTGTTTGACCAAAAAAGTTTTACAATAAGTATAAAGAGATTTTTTGTAAATGGTAAATTTTTGAAATCGATCGTAATCCTAGATTTAGTGAAAACATAGCGATGTGAGGTTTTGTGGCTAAGCGGCTGAGATTCTCGAACTTCTTTTTGTTTGGGTCCCGTGTACTGTGAGTCATACTTCGGACAGAACCCATCGTCAGATTTTTGAAATGTTTTAACCTATCCCCATAATGCATCAGGACTGATATTCCACCTTGATTAAGTCATGTGACCCATACAGAACCCATGTGACAACTTTCGCAACTATTTTTAATACATAATGTTAGTGTCAATAGGGACCGATTAATATTTATGCCATGGAAATATTGATAGGATAACTGGTGCATTTTCCCCCGTGTTTGATCTTTGACCTCAGATTTGTTCTGTGCTCAGGTCAGTGGTCCTTTTGACCAAATTTGGTGGTCATATGGCATTTCTACGAAAATTGACTTCTAGATGACGTTTGACCTTTTGGGTCACTCTGAAACCCTGATTACAAACGTCAGACTGTTTTCCCCTACCTTCATGCCAAATTTCATATGTCGAAGCATAATGAAATGCATAACCGGACAGACAGACAGATAGACAGACAGGTCTCATTTGTCCATAAAAGGGAAAACAAAAAATTAAAAAGAACAGAAATTTTCAAAAACTTGATTTTATTTGATCTTAAAGGTGGGTGACCCGATCATGATCCGATTTTGCATATGTTTTCTCCTCCATATGAAGCTTTATATAAGCAAAAACATGGCATAACAAAAATTGAGTTAAATCATGCTGTATGGATAGTAGAGGCAAAAAAGTGCAAAATAAATTGGCCCAGAGGACTGTGTTAATTAATGTGGTCGACCACACTGGGAGACGCTTTGTTCATAACATCAAATGAGCTGGAAGAATTCCTGGCCTTAATTTCACAAAGGTAATGAAGAAAATATGAACTTTCTAATCCAAATCTCAATTTTGATGTGGTAAAGTGGGGGGACGAGGTTGTCCCATCGGGGTCACCACCTTTAACTCTTTCAACTCTGGTATATTCTGACTTTTGAGATCGCTTGAGAAGCCAACCAAAACTACTGCCCTAAGACTAGGCTTGTTTGGACTCTTTGAAGGCATTTTTTTATTGCGATCCATATAATGGTACTGAAACTTGCATAATTTTTTATTTAATTTTAAAAATATTGACTCTTTCGCTATAGTACGTCTGGCACCAACGGTTAAAAATCTCGTGGCTCCTTATAGCAGGGGACTGTAGTAAAGGTGTCGTACATTGATGGAAGCACTTGCCAACCCCTTAATGGCCCACAGCTTGGGTTCACGGTTATACAGGGGTCAAAAATTTAATGTTCCGAATGTTTTTGAAAAAGCACACATGTTGTTTTTGTCTGGGTTGATTCTAAAAAGGTATAGTTTAGACTATCCTATGACTTTACTAGTTCCGAGTTAGGGTAAAAACTGTAAAAATGGTGAAAGTCAATTTTGGTGTGTACATGGTCAAAAATTTTAAAAGTTGCTTTGATTCAGAGTTAATATGTGTGCATTGTTTCCATAGCTAAAGGGATTAAATAAGGAATAGTTTTGCCTTATCTTTATGCTAGTTTTTCACGTTATCCAACAAAATAGTCACAGTCAATAGAATCCAATAGCTGCCACTAGCTTTTGACTTTAATTCGCCATTTTGGTTAATAACCAGACCCGTAAAGCTGTCAAAATATTCCTATATTCATTCTATGAGCTAACAACAATTGGAACCACATTTTATACAAATTGCGCAACTTTTTTGACCCCTGTCAAACCAAAATTGACTTTTTTTAACCATTTTACAGTTTTTTATCCCATATTCCTAACTATCATTCCCAGCTAGTAATAACTATACCTGTTGGAATCCTTGTAACCAGCGGAACATCATGAGTGTTGCTTTTCAACACAATCGGAACATTTTAAAAATGTTACCCCTGTGTAACCTTGAACTCAAGCTGGGGGCCATGAAGGGTGTGACAAGTGCTTCCATTGTTTGTTTTTTTATTATCAATGTATAAAGTACTTATATACGCAAAATTCACAATTTTATCCAATTTCACACTCTCTACTAATCTGTGCACTACGTCCCCCCACTATTAAAATCTTAAGCATTGACCTGTGCATCATGTACGTTAAGTATAGGTATAATTGCATGCATTTTGGGATTTGCTTACATTACTCTCCTCAGATCATTCAAGGGCCTTGTGAAATAACGTCCTGCATTGGTCAATAGGGTGTACATAGACTGCAAGGCAAAATAACGTCTGCATTGGTCAAATAGGGTGTACATAGACTGGCAAGGCTTGAAATAAGTTATAGAGGAAGCACCCAAATATGAACTTGCGCATTGGCGTAAATTTCTTTAAGGGGATTACAAGTTCTCTCAGGTGAATTTTTGAAAGGGAAATTTCATCGTATTTCTTCCATTTCAATAATTACAACATTATGGGAGCAGAAATGAATTCAGGCACAAACGTAACAAACGAATTGACCTTTATAAAGCGCGTACTCTCTAAATGTAAACGAGTGAAAATTTCACTCCCCTAAAGATTGAAACTCTTGTAAACCACTCCAAAATGAGTGGTTTGTACTTGAGAAGAGTGAATTTCCCGGGGAATTTCCACTCAAAAGAGAGAAACTCACTCCAAAAAGAGTGGATTTTCACTCGTTTTCGTGTTGTCCTTCGTTTAACTCCTCAAATGGCGTTGTCCTTCGTTTAACTCCTCAAACGATTGGAGTGATCTTAACTCTTTTTGAGTGGAAATTCGCTCTTTCTAAGTACAAAACCACTCATTTTGGAGTGGTTTACAAGAGTTTCACTCTTTTTGGGAGTGAAATTTTCACTCGTTTACATTTAGAGAGTATATTGCCGGGTTTCTTATTGACAAAGTACCAGAAAACTTGGATTTGTTTTTACGTATTTAAAGACAGAGACAGAAAACCATTTATAATCATACACAAATTAAATTTAGGGATGGGGAATATATTCGAGCGAGTGCCCACAGCCTTTCGAAATGTTTGGACTAACCTATAAACTTCCAAAGCACATTTATTTTACTCTTCATATAAGTTCGAATTAGACACTTTTGTTCCCTATTTGGGACTCTCAGTCACTCAAAATTGATGGTTCTTTAACGAACCCTTTAAGGCTGTACTGAACCTCGTTTGGCTATAAAGACTTCTGTTTCGAAGCATGTGTTGAGTCTTTACATAATGTAAGCTTCTGTTATACCAAAATGATTCATCAAAAAAAGTTCTAGATAATGATTTAAACTGCTACCACACAAAACATTTCTAAACCAAAAAGTGTAGAATAATAATACAACTATTCTTATATAGCGCATTACACACAAAGTTCCAATGCGCTGATTGCCATTATTACCCTGCCATCGTCACAATCCTTTCGCTTCATCTAGGTGGCAGCTGGCTAAGCGCACAATTCTATCAGCACTTAGATTGTAATATCACCCTTAACAGGTCCCCAATTATCGCTTGGGTCGACGAGGTAATTGAGAGTAAGTATCTCACCCAAGGACACAAACACGTTGGCCATGGCTGGGCTCGAACTCACGGTCTAATAGCCACGAGTCCTGCGCTTTTCCAGTAGACCACACATGCTCTCACTTTAAAACCACTTCTGAAATGACGAATTTACTTAGAAAAAGCTTAAACATGTGAGTAAATGATTTTATCAGGCTGGATGCAATGGTCACTGTTTTTTCTCTCATTGACCGCCATTTCAATCGTGCGCATAGACGTTTAGCGAGTTGGGAAAACCCGGTAGCACATTACATCACCAAGCAAAGATTGCGCCAAGGTTTCGTAGATATGCGCCATACCTTATTGGAGAAATTGACAATTTTGAGAAAGGATGGATCATTTCTAGTTAATAATGCAAGTGATTTGACCTCTATGTCCTCAAACAATGTTTGATACCTTTTTCGACTTTTAACGGTTCTTTGGATATCTAATACCATTTTCAATTTTGTCCGCGGCTTGGAGATACAGGGTGTCTCAGAAAGAACGTTACCCTCCAGAAACAGCCATTTTTACTCACTTAATCAATTCTTATCCTTGTTTTAGCTTTATATTATGAAAATATGTACTCTTTTTAACATTTGGTGAAAACAAGAAAGAAAACGGTGAAAAAATAACCAAACAATAACTATTTCCCTAAAAATGATGCAAACCTACTTTGTCCACGGCTAGCATTAGCAGAGGAAACCATGGATGCAAATGTCTCCAACATAAAAATGTTTAAGACCCTCCTGGCCAATAATACTCTCAAATTCCAAGGTTCATTGCTGGTTCTAGAGTTTATTGTTCAGTTCTCTGCGCACTGCAGCATTATTTACGGCTGATTGTCCTGTTCTTTGATGATCATATCTCTCTCCTTGCACCTTTTTAGAGTCTTGCCATGTTCCAGAATTTGTCCTCTGTTTCCCTTGATTGCCATCTTACTGGGAACCCTACTTTGATGGAAACTTTACCCATTCACGATGAACGATGGTCCTTTAACCCAAGAGCAGTTCAGTAGAATATGCCATTGTAGGAGTCACGCCCAATGCCATTATTTGAAAGTGCGCTTTAACCAAATTCATATTTGTATTATGATAGGAGACGGGTGAAGGGATTTAGGTCACTTCATTCTGAAGAACAAATTAAGTGTATGTTTCAAGTGCTTTTTAAGCATTACATGTGAACAAATAATTAAATCTGAGGAGTTACGTGTGCTCAAATCCATAAGAATTACAATGTACATGTTTCTCTGCTATTGCAAGCCGTGGACAAAGTAGGTTTGCATCATTTTTAGGGAAATAGTCATTGTTTGGTTATTTTTTCACCGTTTTCTTTCTTGTTTTCACCATATGTTCAAAAGAGTACATATTTTGATAATATAACGCTAAACCAAGGAAAAGAATTGATTAAGTAAGCAAAAATTGCCGTTTCTGGAGGGTAACGTTCTTTCTGAGACACCCTGTAAATCAATATTGCACTGGTGGAGAGCACGGTCGAAAAGATATAGAGCAGGAGCAGAATATCACAGGGGCATTATTTAAGGAGTTTGTTTACCCCCACTACAGAAAAGTTGTAACACCTTTGTTAGTATGGTCCCTCTATATCAATGCTAGGTAGTTCCTTGAACTTGAGTGCCTTCCAGATCAACACATCGCTGCTAGAGCAGGAGCATGGACCGGGGGTCAAACATCTTCGTTTACCCCTCACTATAGAAAAGGTTTGACACCTTTGGTAGTTAGTGTAGTGTAATGCTAGGTAATTAGTACTCTCAAATTGTGGTATCAATTTTTCAATAGGGGTCATTTTAAGGTTACACAGGGGTCAAACTTTTCAAATGCTCCAATCAAGTTGAAATGTATACCATATTGTCCGTTTAGTCATAAGAATTCCCAAAAAAATGCATACCACCTGCGACCATTGGTTTTGGAGTTATAGGGTAAAAATTTATACTAAAATGGTAAAAAAGGTCAATCTCAATTTGTACAGTGGTCAACATGTAAAATTAATCTTATTATATTTTAAATACTTCAAAATTATTGCCTGAGGAAAGAGCTAGGACTCCAAACGAGTATAGTTTTTATTACGTTAAATGTTTACTTACCGAGATAAGGGTGAAAGAAGGTCAACGCCAATTGGACTATGTTGCCCTATATGACCTATTTTGTCGCATAACATGATAACTTTACATTGCAGATGCTACAAACTATTCCTTATTTTGACACATTAAGCTAATTGGAGCAACTTCTGATTTTGACCCCTGTACAAATGGAAATTGACCTCTTTACCATTTTAGCCGTTTTTACCCTCTAACTCCAAAACCAATGGTCATAGATGGTACAAACTAACATTTTTGGAATCCTTATGACTACGGACAATATGGCATACATTTCAACATGATTGGAGCAGTAAAATTTTGACCCCCTGTGTAACCTTAAATTGGCCCTTATTGGAAATGTGACACCACAATTTGAGAGTACAAACTACCTAGCATTGATATAGAGAGTCTACACTAACTACCAAAGGTGTCAAACCTTTTCTATAGTGAGGGGTAAACGAAGGTGTTTGACCTGGGTCCACGCTCCTGCTCTAGCAGCGATGTGTTGGTCTGGAAGGCACTCAAATTCAAGGAAGAGTTGGAGTTGTGTAAAAGGACTTAACAGAACTTTATACAAGATTTTGAAAGTGTACTAAAGGGGAAAAGAATTTTCAGCCAACTTGCGTAATTTGCGACAACCAAGTGTGGTTTTATCATGTTTAGTTTGTGCAATGTTGATTAGACTTTGATTTTAAATATATTCAGAGGGTGTTTTGAACCAATCCCATAATGCATTGCAATGTGCCTATACTGTACTGTACTAAACACATGTCAGTACTTTTAGGAATAAAAAGCCTAAAGTGTTCCAAGAGTTTAAGAACCACAGGGCATTTCATGATCATGCTAAAAATTCCCCAAGTACTAACGCTTTGTGGTCTAAAATGAGTGTAAAAGTCTGGGTTTTTATGTGTTAAGAATAGGATTTTTGTGCGATCACATGACCCTATATTGAGGTGAAATTTCCCAAAACTGGTGCATTGTGGGATTGACTCAATACACCCTCTGAAATATATCAGTATCTTCGAATATATCCAAGAGTTTAATAATTGTGTTTTTATTTGAGTGCAGTCGTTTTTTAAATGCATTTATATACAATACCCACCAAAATGGCCTCTTAAAAATCATTTCCATTTTTTTTATTAACCATGTATTATCAGTCCTTCTATTAATTACTTGCATGTGGGCTTTGGGGGTTAAGAGCCTTCACCTACCAGGCTACCAACAAAATGGATGCCCCACTTTTCTCCACTTTTGTGTATGTATTTCTTGGTTTTTGACATTTTCGAATTTCCACCCCTTCCCAAGTAAATTTAGCTAAAGACCCCGCTGCGTGTTTTTCAAGGAAATGAACGTTTTCACAAACGTTGTCCCCTTAATAGTTTTAAGGTCTGGCAACTATGTCAATATCATCATCAGCGGAGAAGGGGCAGGGGGAAAAGTCTTTTCTCATAACTTATGTGATCAATCTTAATATATGGAAGAGCGTGGCCAGCTGGTTAGGAATTCTTCTCTGATGCATAACGTCCCAGGTAGGACAACTTGATGGGATTTATCCGGGTACAACATTTTAGATTTAATTTGTTTAAGAATTACTAATGATCAAAGGTGCATTTTGTGATCCCAGTACTTACATTAAAAAAAAAAAAAAAAAAAAGATCACATGACCCTATATTGAGGTGAAATTTCCCAAAACTGGTGCATTGTGGGATTGACTCAATACACCCTCTGAAATATATCAGTATCTTCGAATATATCCAAGAGTTTAATAATTGTGTTTTTATTTGAGTGCAGTCGTTTTTTAAATGCATTTATATACAATACCCACCAAAATGGCCTCTTAAAAATCATTTCCATTTTTTTTATTAACCATGTATTATCAGTCCTTCTATTAATTACTTGCATGTGGGCTTTGGGGGTTAAGAGCCTTCACCTACCAGGCTACCAACAAAATGGATGCCCCACTTTTCTCCACTTTTGTGTATGTATTTCTTGGTTTTTGACATTTTCGAATTTCCACCCCTTCCCAAGTAAATTTAGCTAAAGACCCCGCTGCGTGTTTTTCAAGGAAATGAACGTTTTCACAAACGTTGTCCCCTTAATAGTTTTAAGGTCTGGCAACTATGTCAATATCATCATCAGCGGAGAAGGGGCAGGGGGAAAAGTCTTTTCTCATAACTTATGTGATCAATCTTAATATATGGAAGAGCGTGGCCAGCTGGTTAGGAATTCTTCTCTGATGCATAACGTCCCAGGTAGGACAACTTGATGGGATTTATCCGGGTACAACATTTTAGATTTAATTTGTTTAAGAATTACTAATGATCAAAGGTGCATTTTGTGATCCCAGTACTTACATTCTGTGTTTGTGGTTCATTATTTCTAACATTTCGGTTGATTCTGTTGTTGCGTTTTGAATATGGGCAAACGTTCGTTTCACCCCATAGACCATTGTGTTGTAGGCCTAATTTCTGTCCATTACGAACAGAAAATACAAAATTACGAATTTCTTGCAAAAACGATGGGAAGGACACATCTCGGACCTAACACCTATAGATGATCGCTCCTCTACCTATCCTGCTTGATAGCTTAGTTGGCAAGAGCGTCGTGCTAGTAATACGAAGGTCGCCGCGCCGGTTCGAATGCGCTGGCCATCTCCAGGGAAAGACTAATATACAATTTTAGCACTGGTTGTTACTTGAGTTTGTAGTGACAAAAAATAGCTAAATGAACAGATTTCAGTTCAGTCAGTTGTAACGCGAATAATAGTTCGACTCCCATGCCATGATTGATTGATTGATATTTATCATTAATCAATCAATATGTTCAAACAAATCGGTAGACGTTTCATATAGAAGTCCCATGGATGCAAGTGAGGTATTACAATTGATTCCGTCATGCCCTGTATGACGTTGTGCAGTAGCGCTTGACGGAATGAATGGCAATACCTCATTTGCATCAGTGGGACTTCTCTATGAAACGTCTACTAACAAATCCATTCAATTGTATTTATGCAATATAAAAATAAATTCAGTCACGATGTACGGTAGTTGCTTTTACTTCCTGGCCTTATCTAGAGTATTTAAGCTTTGTTAACTTCATAGGATGCTGCTTTGTTATCTCCAGTTATTACAGAGCGTTATCTCCAGATATGACTCCCTAGATAATGCAAAAGTGATACACTTGAGCTTTCATAATTAGCTCATATTAACCAACCAAATAGATCTATTCTTATATAGATCGAGTTCCCAGTATTTCGTTATCAAATCATTATAAAGCGGGTTGCCTATGGGGTGTTGTTGGAGACGAGAATATCGAGTTCCTAAGATGTTTTATTTATGAAATATTATAAACACACGTGAATACTGAATCTCTGAGAAGCAACCACTTTAAGTTACTTTTGATTGAACTCTGTGACATGTCTTTCCAAACACAGTTTTACCTTTGAACCTTTAAATTATGCATAGAGACCCCGTACACTTTAACAAAGCATAATATTATTTTTATAGTTCATTTAAAAGAAGCTGATTTTGCAGGACGAAAATGTTACCAAGTAAGTATATTTAAAGGTACACACACTGGCCAAAAGTATTGCAACATGCAGAAAAAACTCATTCATCATCACCAATTGATTTCAAATTATAAAATGGATTCTTGACCACACAATACGTATTAATTCCAAAGTTGTAGTTTTTATACAAATGCTATTCCCCAGAATCCAAGATGGTGAAAAAAACTTTTAATTTGACTGTTATGTTCCCTAAATATGGCAGATTAAAGAACAGCGAACGATAACTTGCTGATTCCACTCCAGAAGGAATACAGACACAGAAACAAAAGAAATGGCTCCAAAACAGCCGCTTAATGAATTGAACGGGTTCAATAGGGTTTACTTTAAATGTTTATGGGAGAAAATCATAGTGTTTATGTGGACCGGAAATGAGATAAAGTCAATGGAAGACCGTGGTCTTCGAAAAATTCGAGAAATTTGAAGACATACGAAATGTAATTCGAATGATAAATCACGTGGTTTACGTAAATCATGTCTAATTACGCGTTTCACATTGCATGACAAACAACACAATGTCAACGGTGCGACTAAAAAGTTATTTTCAATTTAACACGTGACCTCTTTCTTGCCATTAAATTTCCCGAGTCCAACGGTGATGAACATGCTCCCATCTTTTATTGGCATTATCTCATTTTCGGTCCACACAACCACACCGATTTTCGCCCTAAACATTTAGAGTAGACCATGACAAACCCGTAAATGTCAATTAGCGACTATTTGCAGCCTTTTTGACGTTCCTGTGCCTGTATTTCTTCTGGAGCACAATCGGCAAGTTATCATTAGGCAGTTCCTTTAACCCGCCATATTTAGGAATCATGACAATCAAATTAAAATTTTCGCACTAGTTAATTCTTGGAAGCAGCATCTGTTTGAAAAGCACAACTTTGACAAGGATTACGTAATGTGTAGTCAGGAACTCCTGGTACAATTTTTAATTTAAATTCAATTTTGAATTAGAATTGCTTTTCCGCATGTTGCAATACTTTTGGACAGGGTGTGTACATCAAAAAATTGTTGGGAATTGTGGAAGTTTTTTAGTCGTAAACATTATTTGATTAGTGTTCACAAGTGAAATTAGTCCTTAGATACCTTTCTTTGCTTAGCTGCATTACATTACACATAAGGGAGAAAACTATAATTTGCAAAATCGGACCATAATCGGGTCACGTATACCTTTAAATAGACATTCGGGCCTCTTGACAAAGTTTCCAATGTGGCAAGATCTAGGGCAAGATATACGATATTAATAAATGAAATGTTTCGAAATGTTATATTTTTTTACAATTGGCTATTAATTAAGATTGGTTTGGAAAGGAAAATGCCAAAAATGTCCTTTAAAAATATCCGATTGCATCTCCGAGAAACAAGCACTTAGTTGCACGTAAAGTAATACTTTTTCCCTGTATAATATTGCATTGCGCATAAAATGTATCTGACTAAACATTGGATATCAATGCTCTTAAGTATGATTCGACAGGTGGGCCCAATGTTTGCTTTCTTTTGAGATGGAAACATAGTATTTTTGGGTATAGAAAAGGGTTAGTCTATAGATTAAACTATAAACTATATTCTTCCCAAGCTAGTAAATTCTTTAATCTGATCGCTGAAAAAATCTTCTTGTGCACATCTGATTTTAAAGACATTTAAATTTAGTCAAAGGCATATATACCCACAGAAAAATGCGTTAAAGTCGACACTGTGAGATTGTAATGCCAGGTCTTTACGGGTGTAAGGCTGGCGCCTCACCCAACAAAATACCTCATATTTTTATCACTGTCACCAAGGGGCATTAGGTGCATGACAGAGAATGTTAAAAATATCGGGAGTTGGGGTGAGAGAAAGCCAAATTGCCCATAAATAGAGGGATATTTGGGTGATAAATTTGCTACTGTCAAAAATGGTTAAAAGTTTGCCAAATTTTATAAAAAGAAGGGTTTTTGGGTGATTCTGGTTTCAAATGTTCTAAAAAATAGACCTGTTTGGGTTATCAGTGGTAAAATTTTAAAAAAATATCAGATATTTGTTGGGTGACAACGAAAACGGGGTCTTGAAGGCAATATCAGTGATCCATCCAAAGAGTCAAAATATTCGAAATTTGCAGGAGTGGTCTAAAATTGATGGAAATTCTGTAGAATTCGCTTAATTATTTTTTCCAAATGAAAAATGACAACTGAAGAAAACAGCAGTCTTCAAAGACATGAAAGATATGAATCTCCGTAAAGTTAGGCTATAGAATGTCCGTACGGACAGCAATTTCTAAAAGTAAAATATCTGATTTGTGTTTATTGGGTTCCTTTCGGTCTTTAATTCTCTTGCAGCATATGTTAAGATAGCTATATTATTACAGACATGGAAAAAATCTTATTTTGATGATTTTTTTCCGGATGATTTTTGATTGACAAATCACTGATAGTCCCTTTATAACCTTACATAAACGCGTCGCGTCCGAAATGGGAATGCCTCTCTTATGAGACTTTATATTCATGATATTTGTATTAAAGATGGTCACCTGAAAAGCTGATTTATCGTCTTGATGCAATAAACATTGGGATGGATAGTACACTAGGCCCATAGACACTGCGTGTAACCTGCAGGAATTAATGTGGATGACCAAAAGAGTGTCTTTCATGTCAGTGAATTTCTTTAGAAAGAAACTTAGAATTCAACTAAACCAAACATGTTAATATGCAAGTTTGAAAATCTAGTCACAACATCAGAACATTAACAGTTGGGAAAACACCGCAAGGATACCCATCAAAGTAATAACAGAGGGATGGGTAAAGCAGCAAAGATAAGAATAAAACCCGTTCAAACCACCCGTTCACACAATTTCTGGCGTTCGTGAGTTAGAAGTGTCATACCATTAAACCCCTCAATATAGTTACACTCCTACCATGCCAGAATCTCCGACATTCCTGCCAGACTCGGAACCTCTGGCTGGAAGAGCAGGATCCAATAGACCACATTGAATAAGCAGAGTTAGAAGAAAGACGCATTCCAGGACTACATTCACCAGTCAGCCTTGTGCAATTGCTACACATGGATCAATTGGCATGTAGTCTTGGAATGCATATTATCTTGTTCACCGACGTCCATGATGCGGTCTGTAGAATCCACGGAAACATGGTTATCTTTGGGATTTGTCCCCATAAATGGTAGAACTGAACTTGTATACTACAACTAAGAACAGACCGACCTACCGGGGCAGTTTTCGGCGGCCTGATTCACATGTCCAGAAAGTTTTACTTTTACTAAATGTGTATGGCAGTATACCAGAACTTAGACTCAACCTACAACTGCACATTACTCTGCGACCCGGGGAGTCACACCCTGAGTCACATAAGATAATAGCGGCAGTAACACCGTCCGATTACTAACCGTATCAACGGGGTGGGCCAAACAGTAGAAATTCAGAGCTACTATCTGGAGCTATCTGGAATATGTACCTACAACTTAACCAGAATTTTGACTTGAGCACCCTGTATGTCCACAGGCTGCTATGTGAATCAGCTCGGTCTCAATTTGGTAAAAGAAGCTTAAAATATTAAGTTAACAACTAGACTCAGGGGAATTAAATAAATTTATAATATTCCTATAACGTGTCATTGGCATTTCCGTTTGTTGTATAGTATTTTACTCCCACCTCTGGAAAAAAGAAAAATCAACCAAATCTTCTGGCGCATTCTAGAATTTTGAACCCCGTAGCTATAACTGACACCATCCATTCACCTCGGAAAGTGCGCCCTGATAATGTGGTTTTCTTTCTATGGTATAATCGCTCTTTGCTCAGTATCTTATTGGCTTTTCACTCAAAAAAGAAAGAGAAAAGAACCAACTCCCACCGAACTCCGTATTCACACCATTCCCTTGAACTTCCAACAGCGTCGTCATCTTTGAAAATGCCCACCTTTCATTTCTCCATACTGTGTATTCGCTTCTCTTTTTTACCGCTAACTCTTTTGTGGCTGGTATTCCCTGGACGTGTTTGAGAGAAAAATAGCGCGGTATCAAAATTCATCGCTGGCGAAGTTGCAATCCATCTGAAAAGAGAACCGTGACCACTCGAGATCAACACTCTCACGATCTTTACTTTCATGTGGCGTCAACTCTTACAAAGTATACTCCGATTTTAAAGGCGGAGATCAAGAGCGGTTCTGAAGTCGTGCAATTTAAGGACTGACTAGGGATTAGGGCCTTGTAATCAATCTTAATTCTCAAATACACCGGTATTTAAGTCTTAAAAGAGGGGCAAATATAGAAACCCAGGAAGTTTTTCAAACTTTGTTCGGATCTTGCAGATTCCGTGTAAGTGAGAATCTACGTGAGGAAAGTCCACAATAGCTTGGACAACTTATATAAGGGTTACGGAGGTTTTAATGTATGCGTATGGAATTAAGAATTCTACTGCTGAACACGTATGTTGCAAGCCTTTTATAAGGTACATACTTCCCCGTTTGAAATGATTCAGGCATTCAGCATGTAATAGTTTATTTGCTTATCCATTATGATGCAATATACGTGGGTTATAATGGATTTTATGTCCTCATAAGCAAAATATCTCAATTAGACCTAACTACTGGATGAAAAAAATAGGTATATGATTTGTGCCCTAAATTAGAAAATTGGGTCATGCTGAATTTTGAGTTTTTACCACTGTACTTGGATGAATGTTTGCCTGTAACATGACAAATACAAACACACCTGCAGACGTTTCTGCTTAGGTATTGGTTTCATTCATTCCTCATGGCATAAACTGCTTTAGGTGTACTTTACATACTGTTTGGGGTTTGGTTGGAAACTGTTTTGCATTTCAAAGCGATTGTTGTTGTTTATTTATTATTCTTTTTGTAGCTTTTGTATACAAAAGCTTTTGTATTTTGGCTTTTGTATACAAAAGCCTTTTGTATCATCGCTGAATTCCTTCAGCATTAAGCGCATGGTCTAAGCGCGCATGCGTCTAAAAGAGCGATCTATTTTAGAAAGTCTTAGAATTTGTGTCCCTTCCTTGAAAATGGTTTTTACTTGTGTAGAAACATACAGACTTGTTCATGTTTGTCTCTCGTGACTCCAAATATTTCAAAGATTTTGCAGAACGTATTTTGTGTAAAAGACTGGCGTTTTACCCGAAAAGAACTTAGGTAGTACTTATAACTGTAAAAGTTGTCCGCAATGTCACGAAGGCAGCATGTGAAGGAAGAGCTCAAGTTTCATAGCATACAGACCTTTATGGTATTTTCAACACATAATTCTTCAACGTCCTTTTTTACCAGCGGTTTTGCCTTTTCAATACAAAGTATAAGCACAAAGGCTTTTGCTCTTTGTACGTTTTATATGATCAAATTGATCCCTAATGCAAATTCCGGCTCAACATGATGATATCATTCTGGTTTCTGTTTGTACACTTCAATATTGGAACAGAAATAAGTCGCTGGTTATGATTCAACGAGACTGGTCAGTTTCCTATTTTGTTTCTTTGTTCATTCTTCTGACACCTACGTACGTGTGCATCAACGATGTCAACTGGTGAAGCTGTATCTCCTGCACAGGGAGAAGTAATTCCTTTCGCAGCCCCCTAAAATGATTGGTAGCTTTTTCACGACTTAAATTTAAAACTAGTAGGCATGAGAATTGCACATCGTACACTGGAACAAGTATATAGCTAGTATAACTATACAATCTAGTACACGAGATCATTACTGGTCCTTCCCGCATTTTAACATAATTCAAAGTGGAGAAAGAAACACGCATCGCATACTAGAACATTGAGAATGATTTTAACATGAACATACACAACATGCCTAAGCGTAAACGCCCTGGAAAAAAATCTTGGACATCCAGGCCTTAAGTATTAAAAAATACTAAGTGCATAAGAAATGAGCACATATCACCTTTAGGACTTCACTGTTCACTCTACCTGCAATAAGCTTGATATCATATGGAAGTTTGACGTCATCAAAGCAACCAGAATTGCTTCTTCATGGCCTGCGTGGAAAGTATCCATGAAGAAGGGTCTCCAAGATAAGTTAAATGGCACTTATATACTAGGTTACTCACTTCTTCTAATCGTGTCCAAACACAGTGGTTCTCAAATATGATCCAGCCAGAGAGGGGTACAACGTCTGGCTGCTTCACCGAATTCCGCAAGGTCCTTGTTTGTGCATTGTTCAGACCGAGAGATGTTCCATTGTCTGTGGTGCTGTTCCACAACCACAGATAGTGTCCTGATCTACTTCCAGGTATAGCCCTATTTCTGCAAGGAAACCTTTGATCGGCCGTTTGTGGCTACTCACTGAGAGTTCCCAAAATATCCTGGAAGAGACACCCTATACCATCGTCAGATCTATGGTTATATTTACCTGTCTCCACAACTGTGGCACAGAGAAGAGCACAGTTCGCTGGGCATTGTTTTCGGGTCAAGCACCAGATATTGTTTATTGTAACTAGGAGTACAACATCAAGTTCAGGCCGCTTGCTTCCAGTTGTACCTCCTCCGTCTTCTTGTGATTGCGATTGTCTTTGTTTTTAAATGATGATAAATAAATAAATTGAAAAAGAAAAGATTACATCAGACGTGGAGACTTCGTGTCCAAGTAGAGGTAAGCGACCACTATCCTACCATGATCCACTATGTAGAGCTGAAACACCGGCTTCACTTTGAATGAAGTGGGAACATCACTGTGGGATAAAGGCGTTAGGCAAAGAAGTGTGTCATGGTTCTCGATAGAAGTTGAGAGATGATGATGATGACGGTGACTCTCAGAAAAAAAGTTCTACACTTTTTATTTAATAACTCAAGTAGATATTAATTTAGCACCCAATGGCAGGTAAAGTAAATTTCGTTTTTTAAGCTTACGTGCATGTTGCCACTTTAAAGGCAATGTCAATTAGTGTTAAATTAGCATACACTGATGTTAATTACAAAATATAATTGTTCCTGAAGTACCCATTGTGTCATCAAACGCGATTTAAATACAATAGAGCACGAGCAGAATATCTTAGGGTCCTTATTTAGGGTCCTTATTTAGGGAGGTTTTGCACCGTTATAGTAGTTAGTATGGACCCTCTACATCAATGCAAGGTAGTTAGTGGTGTCAAATTGCGGTGTCACTTTTTCAATAGGGGCCAATTGCGTCGCGTTGTGTATGCAACAATTGGATGCAAATTTGTTCACTGTACATCTGTTAAAAGTGGTGTAAAATATGGGGATTGTTAAACATATGAACCTAGAAACTAGTTTACACATTTAAACAAGTATAAATTTACCAGGGATGCCAGTTTTCCTGAAATGGAAGGAATTCCTTCCCTTTGTTAGTCCAAATTTCCGCACTTTCATCTATTTTCAGCCCGTTTTTGGATCATTTTAGCCTAATTCGCGCACTTTTTCCTTCCCACATGTAATATGCCACTGGCATCCCTGATTTACACAACTTGTTGAATTTTCTTGTACAACCATAGTTGGCATGTTCATATGCGAAACAACCCATATTTTTACACAACCGTGATTTGCAGTGTTGAAAGTTTTGTCCCCTCGAAGAACTTTTGCCCTTTTATTGCCCCCTTATTGACCCAATTTAAAAACCTTATTCTACCACACTTTCGTAATTTAATACCAATGTCATCGTGAAAATGTGTGTGAAAATATTACGAGGTCCCAGACGCTGCCCACAAGGTCGGGACAGCTAACCTCCTATTATAAAATATTTTCTAGTTTTCAGCCAATCCTAGTTCCTTCATCACATTCTCTCTATTTGCTTAATTGGTTTCTGGTAGTTCATCACACAACGCCATGTGACAATTGTAATTCTGATTTTGTCCAATTGGTTGTGGGCAATTACTCTGTTTATTTTATACCAAATTGTTTAGTGGATGAGTTCAAGAAAAATCATTATAATGTCCTAGTTTTATAAAACTAGGTCAATAAGGGGGCAATAAAAGGGCAAAAGTTCTTCGAGGGGACAAAACTTTCAACACTGCAAATCACGGTTGTTTAAAAATATGGGGTTGCTTAGCATAATGAACCTAACAACTAGTTGTATAAGAAGAAAAAAAATAAAATTTGAATAACTTGTGTAAATGTGTATACGAATTAACACAACTAGTTGCTAGGTTCATATGTTTAACAACCTTATGTTTTACACAACTTTTTAAACAGATTTACAGTAAACGAATTTGTACCCAATTGTTGCATACACAGTGCAATTGGAACAATATACTGGTGGTTTTAAAAACGCTTTTGGTGACACAATGTGTACAATGTTTTCTACCTTTTCTGTCACTTTTCACTTTCAAAAATAACTTACGAGAACTCTACAGACTTATCCTTCATAATATATATAATAACTTTGCAACCCAATGTGAAATTTAATCATTTAAAAAGAGAAACATTTGGAAAAAATAATTAGAATCTTACAATGAAATGGGTTTGAAATTATCTCCAAAGACTTGATTATAGTCAGACAGTGAGCTATCCCCGCTATCTCAACTAGTAGTTGCACTGTGTATGGACGTCAAAGATACAGCTGTTGTGAATGTATGATCATTTGTGTGTCAAAGTAGGTTCAATTCACTCTATAATAATATAGTATCTTCAATTAAAGGATTCTGAAGAAGTCATTCCTTCATTGTGTAAAATGATGGACATGCACAAAAAAAACACGTTTGTTGAAATGCAGTCAGAGATAAGGTAAGGGACTGTCTTGAAAATGAAAATTCTCTTTGGTTATTATTGGGTGCCAGGTACTGTAAATATGATTCAACACGCAACTTGTCATTATTTTCAATATTTGGCAAACAGGCATGCCTTAGTTTGAGATTTTGGAAGCCCTCGCTGACGAGACAGGTGTTTCAGACAAAGCAGAAAATACCTCCTAACGTCTTAAGAAAATCACTTAAAAAGTGGAGGCCACTTTAGATGGTCTTCACTGTGGACTACCGCCGCCTGCGTGACCCCTAGTCTTATTTCTGAAAAATGCTGCCGTTTATGAATTTTGACTTGCCAGACTAACCATAATCCTTACGAGTTTGAACATTGCAATTGCAAAAATGTGAAATTTACTGCAACTTTAACCATTTTTTACAAAACTTGCAGAGGGTGTCCTCGAAAGATTATGTCCCATTGTGATGGATATGTCTAGAATAGAGATGGCAGTTTTGTTTTGAGTTGGACACCACTAGGTTTTAATGGCGTTTAGATTTTGCTTGCATCATTTAGTCACGCTTTCAATGTTTAAGCGAGACTGTCGCTACCGATTTCAATCAACCCTGTTGCCAAGTTGAAAATTTACCAAAAAAGGTACTTTTTTTATTTTTTGAAAATTTCCAAATTTTTCCCAAATAGGGGTCTTTAGGTGACAGTGGTAAAACTTTCCAAAAAAAATATGGTCTTTGGGTAACATTTTCAAAATATATGGGGCTTTGGGTGACACCGGTGTAGAAGAAATTATCGTCCGGCGTACTCATAGTCCGGGAACAATGGTGAACAATAGGGCCATCGATTCAGTGACTCTTCACGCAACATTAGTTTCACGCTTATCCGTTTCGTCTATGGAGCCCCGGACTGTGGCTCCCGCCGGACTATATCTGCTTTCACACCGGTGCTGAGATGGTCTTAACAGCCTACATACGGAGTGGCACCTCCAAGATGGGAGCAATAGAGTGTATCTCATGCCCCTCATGTCAATCAATTTTCTTGTCCCTTGTCTTAAAGTGTGCCACTTGTCAAAATAATAACCTCCACCAAATTAAATTTATTCGGATGTCGGCAAAGGGAGCCTCCATGAGCTTCAGTGGCGGCAATCAGGACTCTTTTCGGGAGGGGGGGGGGGGGCAAACGGGGGAAAGTGATATTTTTGGGGGTGCCAAAATCTTCCCCAATTTCGGCCCCAAATCGCTGATATTTGCCCAAATTTGGTGATTTTTCTTCATGCTGGGGGGGGGGGGGGTATCAAAAAACTGGGTGGTTGGATTCCATCAATGACTCTTTTAGTTAAAAAATCCAACGGCAAAGTGGTTTTCAGAGGCGAGGGGGCAGAAAGCCCATCCTGACCAACGTTCGCCTACATTGTCTATCTGCAAAAAGTTAATTTTTTAAGATTTTATTTCATTGTATCTGGTTGAAAATCAACTTTCGAGATTTTATTTTATTGTTTGAGATTTTAAAGCGTTTACAATTATCAATTATCCAGCTCTCTCCATGCTGCTTGAATCAGTCTCGCAGAGTATCTTTTCCAGCTTTTCAGGGAATTTTTACTCATTTGGTACCCATTGATCATATTTGATTGGTGAGCCAAATGTTTCATCGAAAGGAAATTTACAAACGAATAAATCAAAAGCGATTCTTTACCTTTATTGTAAGGTACAATTAGTCCTACGCAGACGTAAAATTATTTGTATTCTCTGCACAAAGTTTTAGCAAATATATTTTACAATAACCCCGTGCTCTTAAAAAACAAAACAACATCAACAACAACAACCACCAAAACCTCGTCTTTGTTAGATCAAATACAACCGCCCTCTATTTTCCCAGCCCACCTCCCTTGCAAATAAATTATAATTTGTCCCTTATTTCATTTCAAAACACTTGAAAATTAGTCAGTATACCTGGTCCTTCCAGAAATATTTATAAAACGATGTCACTTATGGGCAGCTTTTTTCACACGTACCACGTATGCCGATTTTGTGCTGCGTTGCGCACGTTTATCACTATGTGAAACTATAAGATCGCTTCATACTTCTAATGGGAGTAAAGTATATGCAATTTCCAGGCGTCTTGGAGGCATTCTCTACGCTAAATCTCTGAAACGTTCACATTGTGTATTTACAATCATGGGCAAATTAAGGAAAATTATATATTATCAGAATACCCCATGTCCCTTTAAAATGTTTGGTTAAATCGAATATTTCGTTCAATGAAAAAGTAAAAATTAATGCCATTTTTCCAAAATGTAATCCCTTGTAAGCACAACCAAAATATAACAATATCAACTAAATTTTGGTACTGTGGTGTATGTGTTTATTATTAAACACATACAGGGAGCGTCGTCTGCATCTCCATGTTTCCAGGCACAGTTTATAACCAATTTTGGACAGTTTCCATAAATTAGGTTGGGTCTCAACTTATCTCGGAGAGAGTATGCTCTAAGTGAACCAAAACAGTTTATTGATACCCCATAAAAGCTAAACGTATGGCATATTCTTTTTTAATAATAATTTTTAAGGCAAATCGTAATTTCAAACACCCTGTACAATTTTCTCATCTTCAAAAACAACCCATACTATCTTGAACTTGAAATCTAAGGCACTCTCGTACACTCTGGGAATCATAAAGGTCATTTCTATATTGCTGAACAGTACACCTGACCAAAAGATGTAGAACGATTATACGAATTATCATTAACGTGCCCGGGTGCCCCCTTTGCACCTCTTTGTTTACAGAGCGCTGCCAAGTGAAAAATGATGCATCCACCGAAAGTCAGATTTATTAAAAATATAATAAATTAATATCAATAAGAGTCTAGTAATCTAATAATAAATGTACCCTGGGAATTTCTGATATTTTCAAACAGGTGCAATATAGGTTATGATTAATGTCACTCGGCTGGTCGCTAATTTGACATATTATGTCGTCTCCAACGGTTGAAGACAATTGACAGACAATAAGACAATCATATAAAATGTTTGTTGAATTATTAACATCAGAAAATATACACACTTGTAAGGCACTGATGTACGTTAAGAAAATCTAAAAAGACACGCGTAATTAAAAAAAACCCTCCAAAACAAGAGAGTGTTTTTGGCAAAAGAATTGGTAAAACATGAAAAAGAAAGAAAAAAAAAACAGTCCTTACGTATTTTTAAAAACACGTTAGGAATCAAGCTTTACACTGGGCATCAGCAGTTGTGCAGACAGTTTACGCAATCATCTTGTTATTGAAAAAATCAAGTTTTTCAATCAATAAAGTTAATTCAAGGACTTTGTTGTTTTAATATTTTGTCCTTTTATTCGTTATTATATATCATTTTAGTAGTCAGGTCAGGTTTGGTTTCCTTTGAGGGCCTGCTACTGGCCGGTATCCTGGTAACCGATACTCCTTGTCCCAGGCCGAGTGTCGGCAGCTAAACCGTCACCTTATCGGGTTTCTAAGGAAAATCTATAGGAGGAAAGCTTGATTACCTGGTGGTAGAGGTTAGATAGAATGAAAAAAAAGATCTACCTACAAGGGCGTCAGCTCTGGAGAGCTAATGTACGCTCACCCCATCTTAGTACCTTGGTGTCAATTGAACTGAGCCACTCTCAGCGATTTCTTCAGAATGTAGACAAATGGCGCCCTATTTTTCATCAAAATCCATTTTTTACACCGTTGTATTGGAAATTGTTGTAGTGAAAAACCTCTGTAAGTGGCTAATCTAAACACACGCAGCAGTTGTTCAAGAAATGACGATTTTTATGCATTTGTTTACTAATAAAAGCCAGGATCCGACTTTTACAGTCGTGAATGCAACAAAACAGTCGTAAATGCCATCTTCAAGATCGCTTTAAAATGCTTTAGTGTCTGTTTTTCACAAAGAAGAGTAATATAAGGTGTTGATATGACCTAACACTAGCAATTTAATTAACACAATGGACCTTTTGAGTTTGGTAAAAATGACTGATAGTGGCTTTGAGTCTGGGTGAGTCTAATCAAACGCCATTTTGAATTAAAATAACAGAAAGTTTTTTTTAAAAAAAATTTCACACCAATTTCTAAAACTTAATTTTCTTCATGAAAACACTGATGAAAACGCTATTGTTTTGCCGGTTGGGTAGCTTATAATTGACAACATCTTTTTCCCTCCTATTGCATGTATTGTCCGTGTTACATTATACCTGAGTGAACTCTTGACTGATTTTTTAGCGTAGCTGGAGTGCCATTTTCTCCGCTCAGGTTTGCTACCACCCTAGTAGAAATAAACCAACGTAAACATTGACTTAAACTTTTGGCGGGGAAGCTGGGACACAGGATTCACAAATGAGCACCCGAGGGAGGTGTTTCTGTAACGAGGTTCAAGATCACGCGAGAATGAATCACAAAAGCCTTCGCACCTTATGTGGTCATGTTCTGCAATACAATTACCACATAGTTTGTATGTTTGGGTTAATCTTGGCATGATATGGACGCTTTTTATAGGTATAACGCAACAGACATTATAAAACATTTTAAACGCCGATTTGACATTTAGAAGGATTCACCCACCTAAAAGTGGAATAGTCCGTAGTGACTTTTGCTTATGTCGCACGCTCGCCTTTTCATGGTTTTTAGGCCGGCGAAAATACGGACACTTTTTAACGCCAACCATGCCAATTTTATGGCTAAGGGGCAACTGCGGACACCAGCCACTAATTTCACTCCCTTTAACGCTACCAATTTGTTTGCCTTCTCAATATTACTGACAGCTACCACCAACAATAGCGCCTTGACTTCCCCCTCAGGGCAAAGGAAAGAAAACCCTCATGCCAGAGTGCGTTCAATTGTTGTCCCAACACAACTTCAGTGAATTTTGTCGCATGCGCTACACTGCTGATTGGAGCTGGAATACCAATAGTGATCGTGAGCTGAAAGAGTTGGGACGGACTTAGTCCCCCAGCGCTACACCCGGAGGTTTTTGGAATAAGGAGTGATTCTTTTTTCTTATTTTGAAGGATATTATTATTTATCTCTTTTGGAATTATGGAATTACAATATCGTCTTCAGTTTTGTATTCTATTTCTAGCAGTGTTTCTATTGGTCGAAACAACAGTAAACGCACAAAGATCGAAAATCAGATCTAGAAATGAGAGGAGCAGACATAAAAATAAACAGTGCGAAACGATACAAACAGATTTTTGCAACGATGTAATAAACTACAATATGACCAGATTACCTAATTCGTTTGGACATCGCAAACTCCGACATGCGGAGAGAGCTCTCGAAGAAATGTTAATGGTTGTGGAGACAGGGTGTTCACCGTATCTCAGAGCGCTGTTGTGTTCCTTATATCTACCGGAATGTCCGCACAGGAAAAAGAATGAGCCGCTCCCTCCTTGCAGACCTCTCTGTGAACAGTAAGTACAAAGTGTTTAGATTAAGTATTCATATTTTTTTTAAATGAAAATTACCACCATATATCTTTCGGCAAGAAATGGGGATGAAGAATTTTACCTTAAACACAGCTCAAGTTATTCCGAAATGGACATAAATCTAGCATGATTAAAATTGAAAGAGAATGCTGTATTTCGAAGCTTCTAATTATGCTATGCATGTATTATACCCCCGGGATTATATCATAACGTTTATTACTAAGTTTGCATGCTATTACGGGTGTATTTAAAAAAAAAAGATCAACTGTTCTTTTTTTTACATAAACTCATAAATCTTTATAGCCATTTTGAAATATTTGTATTTACCATTTTCTTTTCGCGTTAAGTTATGTAACTTTAAAAAGTATAAGGTACAAAGTGCATACCATATGACACAACAGGGTATATTCATAAAGCCTTGCAAGTTATATATACACTAAATATTATTTTCCACTCTGCATTATATTCTTTCCCTATAAATATCATAGAGTATCATCATCTGTAAACTCGACAGGTGGTAATGTGTCAAACAGATTGAGCTGTATTGACAGATCGTGCACATAGGCTGACGTAGTTAACCCTATCCCTGCGGCGACTGTCACCACAAGTCAGGCATGATGTACAAATTTGGTATACTTTGGAGATGTCCCTTTATATGAGCAGACCGTCTCAAAAACTTCAAAAGGGTACACCTTTTTGGACTCAAGTTAATGACTTTCCCATGCTTAATTCAATATGTTGATGAACTGAAATACTAAGTTTCACATTGTGACATTTTTTGGCAAAAATATCAGACTTAAGTCGACTCAAGTTCAATTTCCGCCAACAGATCGTTAATGTGTCGTGTGCACTATGACTGAACTTGCCGTCATCGACGAAAAGTTTGCCACACTTTGTCCAACATTTTGTTGTGCAAAAAAAATCGGTATTCTTATTCACTAAAACTTACATCAAATCAAGAAGTAAGTTTAATGAGAATGTAAGAAAATATCTTCAATAATGTGTATTTGAAATAAACAGGTAACTTTATGTTTTAATGCAATCATACGGAAATTGGTTCGAAATTCTTCACACTGTGCAGATTTTTTTTCAAAACTTTTATTTTAGTTGAGAAATTAAATAAAATAAAAAATATATAAAAAGTGCAAATTTTTAACTACAATTTTTTTGAAATTGTCATGAAAGTTGCAATCAAATAAGCACAAAATAGTGCTGTTCGCAATTTTAAGATGCCCTTCTTTTCCTCCCTCGTCGATCTTCCAACCATGATAACAATATATGATTTACGCACGATATAGTTATTTATAAAAAGTAAGCGAATAAAATTTATCTATCTTGCGCGCGCGTTTATCGTTGCAGACAAATGGGTTAACACATCAGTTCAGATGCCACAAGGGTAAAAGTCCAAATTAAGATTTGTGTATACTATTTGTTTTAAGTAGACACTAGTCTTTGATTGAAATTAAATTAATTGCGGGCAGATTATTGCTGGAAACAACATGCATCCGTTTCCATGCCTGCATGGTCTTTAAGTGGTCTTTAGGGTATACAGGGTGACGCATCTAAGCGATTTTTAAAATGTTTTGACATTGAGATGTTTTATAGACCCCGTCTCTAGACTCTATGGTCATGGATTAATTAAGTTGTTTCTTGGGTTTGCTATAAGTCAGCAGTTATTCGGCTATGGGATTGTAAATAAATATAATTCCACCGATCAAAGAACAAGCTAGCTATAGACGGTTTTGATAACGGTATTAATTGTTATTGCATCGGATAAACATCAGTTTTATTCAGAACCTTTGGAGCTGTTTTCTACAGTAAGAAAATCATGGAAGGTTCTTCTATAATGATACAAAATAGGTTACAATTAACAACTAAAAATCTTTACAATGGAAGTCCTGGTTCCTGTAATACCACGTGCGATAATGGTAATGAATTAATGCTCTGATGTTTGACCGACAGGCCTAATTATGTAATTTGACGTAATACGCATGTCAACTTCCCGTTGCGGATAGATTACGTACGTACCACAAGACAATTCATCGCACATAGGCATACATCCTATTTCTATTGAAAGATGATTCTAACTTTTAAGTTAGAATCCGTCACAAATTAACAACCGTCCATTACAATGATAAAGATATAAAGGCTCTAAATAAAACTGATGTTCACCCGATGTCAGAATAACAATTAATACCTTTATCAAAACCGTCATTTAAATGGACATTTAAAAGTGTCCATTAAGTGATCCTATTGCGCCTCTCTTTTTGTTTATACTTCATTTGATATCATCAAGATAATGTTATTTCCAAAATCACATGTCATTCTGACGAATACGAAATGTTAGTGCCCTAGCATCAATGATCATTAGGGTATGGTGTTATTTTGGTCCTGAAAATACAATTACCAATTCTTTCCACCAGAGTATATCGAATCAGTGTATCTCAGATTAGGCACACATACTATGCTTAGGCCGGCAGTGCATTTCGCACCTACTCTAGTATCGTGTGCTTTTATTCCGTTCGCCGCAGAGTGGGTGCGAAGGGTATAATGTGACTTTGCCCTTAGGCCAAAAACTAGCGGTGTAGTGATCAGTATACAAATCTCAAACGTTTGTCGTTTTTGACACCAGGATCACGAAATGCCCCTTTAACGGTTACTTGTTGTTTAATCACAAGGTCAAGGTTTAGTCATATTGACTAATACAAATCAGATGATTTGGTGTGGCACAAAGGATGGAGCTTAATTGCTATACTAAAGACGCCGCGTCGTTACTGTAGAGATAAGACATAACCGTGATTGAAGTTTTAATGATATTGGATAATAGATCTTAAATAGAACTTTTAAAAACTCGCGTCTCCAAGAAAAGAACATAGGATCCTGTATGTTAGAAATTGGGCAATATTTATAGGACACACTATATAATCTGATATGATATTTGAGTCTATTTGTGATATTACAGAGCAACCTGTCTATGACAATTTAATTTAAATGTGTGACTTTAAGAAAGAGCTGAAGATAATATAATTTTGGGGTATAAATTCAAAATAGTCAATAAAATTAAAGCTATTTACCTAATCTACTCAATTCGAAAGATAGAGACGAATCCGATTTTTGTTTTAATGTAGTAAACGTAAATGTAAAATTTGTATTGGAGCGAATACGAAATTCAGCCTGTTTTATATTGAAATATAAGCAAATCGAAATGGCTTTTGTTTTCACTTTTAGGCCATTTTTGTAGCCATAAATGTAAAACCTAATATTGAGTGTCTATATATGTGAAATCACTACATATGACATATATGGATGCCTCGTAATCGCTCGTTGTACCAAAACAAACCCTGTAAAACATATTGGACTGTGAGTCTGTGACATTGTAAACACCTTGACATATTTTTTAAAGATAAAAGTGGCATAGTGTCTACAATGAAACGTGTATTGCAGAATGATAACAGGACTATCATATGCCAACGCTATTATTAAATCAAATAATATGATGTTACATGTCAAGTGCAAGTTCAAAAAGACAAACATTATCTGCCGGTAGATATAGCGCCTATAAGCTCCTATATAGACATGATAGAAGCGTCAATATAGGGCGCAAGTTCATATCTTGTGGAAATCTAAGGGATGCCTATAACGACATATGCATGCCATTTTGACTTATGTCTGTCTAGCTTCAAATGTAGGCCAACATGCTTAAAGAATTCTTTGCACATAACAGTAATGTACAATTAGTTTGATGTACGTGTGTTAGTAGCAATATACGTTGAACTGTTTTAGATCACATTTTGGTTGAGCATTACATTGATAATTAGTTTTGTCTGTTGGTCAGATGATAAAGAAAACGAACAACATACAACACAAAAAGACACAAGAAAGCTCCACATAACACAACACGCACACACAATTCCAAAAAGCAATAACAAATTCAAAGCAAAATAACAATAATCCAACCGCGTAATTGTGTAACGCAGATTCTGATGCTTTGGGTCTTCGACCATTGTCGCACGGAACGATTAACTGAATAGGCCAAAACTAACTGTAGTTAATTAAGCCCAAATTTCTTTACGAGAATTTCTTTTCTTAGAAGTAAACCATTTGCTTAATTTTAGTTACCAAATACAAAGAATAAATAGCCAGAATAAATAATACTGCTGTATATAATAAGTACAATGGAAAATCGCTGGATGAGAATACACAAATAACTGGCGGGCCTTTTCCATCGAAACATGAAGTAAGGAATACTTGAAGATTTGGAAGTCATGAGCAGTGATTGCAATCTATTTGGCTATCCAGATGATATGTGCGTTGGGTTTTTTGTCGAGTAATTCATTGCAAACAAACCCAAAGAATTGGTGTTCAGGATGTGCTAATGCTTGCTATGTAGTACTGACACGCACTGTCAGTAGGCCTATATCGGGTATTCTACTCTTCTGAATGGAGATTTGATTCCACTGACGCTAGAAATATGGATGTTTCAACTTTCAAGCATCCTTGTACTAAAGTTATGACTGAAATGTTAAAAATAAAGGAAAATTGAAACGGCCTCAAAAAGGAGTGGGAGGAGACGCTAAACATGTAGGCCAATACTGATTTTTATTCGGTCTATAAGATATAAAAGATCGGTTTGTTATCTAGACGGCTTTTGTTTTATTAGTTGTTTGTTTGTTATTGTTCTAATGTTCCACCTAACACTCACACACATTCACATACATACTTACAAGAGCTACATTGTGGGATTATTACTAAACATTCTCTTAAAAGTCGCTTTTTAGCTACTTTTTTTTCTTAAAAACAACTCTTTCCGTACTATTCGTACCGATTTACTTACACACACTACACACACTCAAGTGTACTTTTTTACTGTAATTTTAACCTTTTTTCCTCGATAAAAACATAACCCCCTAGTATAGTAGTCTCTCCTAGTTCCTAGCTCGCAATATCTATTTTTTGACCTTTTTAGACCCTTAAAGACTTTTTTGGGACTTTTTTTTTAAATTTGGGGACTTGTTTTGAAATGTGGTTCCCGGAGTACGGACCCTGCTTCATATTTACCACCGACACACACACACACACACTCACACACATACACTACACACTACATACATACATACACCCACGCACACCACTCACTCACACACACACACTCACAACTCGCCATTATGATCTCACCGCCTTGCATATTTTTCTGTGAGAAATGTTCGCGAGCACACCTATATCATCATGCAACTCTTTGTTGGCAGAATAGGCGTACCTTCCATATTGTATATTACATGTTTACAAATCACACCTCTACTTCGTGTTTCTAATACCCTTAGCAGTTTTTATTCAAAGAGTCCACGGTTCATTCCAACCAGTTCGGTGCGTAGCCTAAAGAAAGATTAAGATATCCTGTTTGGACGAAATATATGCTTGTCGGTATAGAGCAACGTGTAAATTACATATACAACAAAAAATATAATACTCCATACCGCTTACACGATGTACTTTTTTCTTCTGAATCCTCCTTCTTTAAGACAACAAACCTCCTGATCCTTGGGGGGCTTGGTCACTACAATAAAACCCCCTTTGAACCTGTCTTGTCAACATCTTAATTGATTTCCTCGGGAATGTACACAGCTGTTGGTACTTAAGTCAATGGTCAGTTAGCTTTTGAAAATGATCAGAAGTAGCCGGGGGTCATCGGGCTTTTCATTAAGGTGCATTTTTACTGATTTCAGTAGTACTATGATTTCAGGTGCTAATTTATAAAAACTTCCTACAGACTGTCCCAAAAAAAACTATCAATCAAAGTAATTTTTTTGGCCACAAATTTCAGTTCATCTCAACTGGAGTTTTTACAGTTTCATTTTAGGAGTGTTCTAGCTTTCATGAGATTTTTAGTCGGTGTATTTTGGGGAGTCTGGTTCATGAGTTATGGCTAATTATCTGAGACAGTTGAAAAACCTGTTGGGCCAGTTTCGGCCATCCCGATATCAACAAGTTGACATTGAAAATCCACCTTTCAATGACAGGCTTTATTGAAAATTAAAAACACAAAAAAACACCATAAAATTAAAAATAAACATAATTTATAATATTAACTTTATAATGTCGCGAATTGCCAATAACTCCATGTAGCATTGGGAAATTCCCAATTCCAAAACAGTCTTGTTGTCTCACTTTTACTCCAGTGTTAGCATAAATATAGAACCATAAAAAGACCCTTGTTTGGAAAGTAACTGAGAACCTTTGAACACAACCATCCTTCCTTTATTGCTCGTTGGGTGACACTGCTTCTTCACATCATATTCCTTCCTGTCATCTTGGACATGTTTTTGAGGCAGTGGGGAATAGGGGAAGGGTACATTGTCACTTCTCCCACATTAGAGCGTTGTACCCACTTTGTCCCTCAACAGACTTGTAGACTGTTACATTAGTTTCAGCATTCAAATTCCCCAAATTTCCATGAAATTTCAGATTATTGCCCGCCTGAGTTTGAGTCCCTCCTTTCACCCACACCAGAATATTTCTGGTGCTTTCACCTGAAAACTATGTTTGATTAGTTCAATGCATGATTAAGACATTCACTCTGATCGTAAATTTTCTTTTGTTTGAACACGATTTAATCCCAATTAGCTACACCCTTTATACCTTAGTTTCTTGAACTTCAGGTGAAACTGGGCCAAGTGCGTATTTTAAATCGATGTTTTCACTGACATATCTCCGCTTAGGGTCTATCAAATTGGACGGAATAAAAGTGAGGATTTAGCTTAGGATCTGTCTAACAAATTAAAGTCCCAAATATCTGGCAAAAATGCACCTTTATTTTTTAATAATTTTTAGTTTTGAATTGTATATAGGTTTTTAATTGGGACAGTCTGATAAGCTTGGGCATTTTGAACTTAAGTAAGCGTTAACATCATGCAGCAATAAATGGAGTTTCCAGATTTCCACCAATGGTGTTGCACTCGCATTACTACTAGTTTTGCTTCAATAGTATAGGTTTACTAATCCTAACACTTTTAGTTTTGAGTCTGTTTCCCCATCCCTATTGGTGTCACCAACAACAATTCGTATAATTTTACTTGTAAAAACAAGGCAGCTAAAGTTAAAACAAAGGCGATTCCTATTTGTCAATAAATATTCTCATCTTAATCCTTGCTATGGGATATTTTAATATAAGCTTACATCATGCAAAAAGGCCGAATTTCCACATTGTTAGGGATATCTGTTATGATAATCTCTGGTGCAACCTTTAATCATATATAAACCATGTCTTTTTTCTCGATTAAATGAATAAGTTTATTGCCAAGATAAATAACTAACTTTGTTACATGTAGAATAATTGATATATTTGATGGAGGCATATCTATTTTGGGCCGTATTGACAAGACACCCATTGTCCATCAGCATGGTGTGCGTGGTGTTTCCACAAGAACCCCATTGTCATCAGCAGGTGTGGCGCTGGATTTTTTTCTACAAGACACCCTTGTTCATCAGCAGGTGTGCCGTGGAATAGTATTTCTACAAAACCCCATTGTCAAACAGCCGGTGTGCGGTGAATTTGCACCAACACCCCTTAAGCTCAGCAGTTGTGCTGTGGAATGTTTCCACAGACACCCATTGTCATCAGTGGGTGTGCTGTGGAATTTTTCTACCGACCACCCCTTATCTCACGGGTGTTGCTGTGGAAATGTGTTCCACAAGACACCCTTATCATCACAGTGTGCTGTGCATTGTTTTCCACAAGACACCCCTTATCATCAGCAGGTGTGTGCTGTGATGTTTCCACAAGACACCCCTTATCATCAGCGGTGTTCTGTGGATTGTTTCCACAGGACCCCCTTATCATCAGCCAGCGGGTGTGCTGTGGAATGTTTCCACAGACACCCTATCATCATCCTGTGCTGGGCTTGCTTCTCCACAAGACACCCCCTTATCATCCAGCAGTGTGCTGTGGAATGTTTCCACAGACACCCCTTATCATCGAATGTGTGCCGTGGAATGTTTCTACCCAGCACACCCTTTGTCACACAACAAGGTTGTTCTTGTGGAATGTTTCCACAAGACCCCCTTATCTCAGCATGTGGCCGTTGACATGTTCCTACATAACAGCCCATTTCATCAGCAGGTGTGGATGTGAATGTGTTCTACAAGACTCCCTTATTATCAGCGGTGTTCTGTGGAATGTTCCACAAGACCCCCTTACCTTATCATCACAAAGCATGTGTGCTGTGGACTGTTTCCACAAGACCCCCTTATCCTCAGCATGTGTGTCCGTGAATTTTCCTACAAGACCCCCATTGGCATCAGCAGAGTGGTGTGGAATTTTCTACAAGAACACCCCGTATTATCAGCGGGTGTGGTGGAATGGTTCACAAGACACCCCTTATCTTCAGCAGTGTGCTGTGGACATTTTTTCCCACAAGACACCCCTTATATCAGTAGGTGTGCTGTGGAATGTTTCCACAAGATACCCCGGTGTCATCAGCGGTTGGGCTGTGGATGTTTTCCATTTCCTGGGGTTCCGCTTTTTCTTCTTGTGCAATGTACGTTCGATACACATCTACAAATTGCTCCCAAGTACCGCTTACATGGGTGACACGTTTTTTACAGCTTATTAGGGATTGGCCAATATCACAAAATCCTTGGGGCACGAATATCGGTCGTAGTTGCGCCACTGACCTGAAATATAATGAATCTATCGGGACTACAACAAATTTGGAAAATTTACATATAAATTTACATATAAAGTGGGCTACTTTTCGCACTCTTCCGCGCGAATTTTTCATCCCGATTTAATCCCGTTTGCACTTATTTGAGGAGCAGGGCTGGGACGATTAGGTATTTGCGCACCCTGACTCACTTACTTTCGTTACTTTACAGTTTTTGCCTGATATTTTCCCTGCGGCCCATGTCGCTAAAAATCATCAGTACACTGCTCATTAAGAAACTCAAACTAGATACTTTTATTTGAGTATCATACTTCCAAAATAGTGCACGTGTGCTAAGAGCCTTGAGATCTCCACACACATGTCCATGATTCTCGCAAGATTTCCTCAGCATGTCCTCAATGTTAACTTGAAAGGGGTATTTGACTGAAGTGTCAGTGTTGTAGACTTTTTATAAGATAATTGATCAATCCTCATCTTATTTTTCCCCATTGAGCTACAAATATGCATTATCGTCCTTTATACCTTTATTTATCGTTTTGTCAATCATCTTTTGGATTTTATCTTTCTTCATCTCTCAATTTCATGATAAATTTTCCCAACCCTTCCAAGATTGCCTTACTTCTCACTGCTATGTAGCAACGTAGTAAGATAAAACTGTACTGAGATTGAATATGATTGGCGGGTGGCGGTTAAGGTGGACAAAATTCGAGCCATTTTTTGTGAAATTTGAAATCTACTATTTGTCTTGATGTACTAGACAGATTAAAACCAATAAGTCAACCTTTCCATGTTCAAGTGGTAGGGAGTGTACGTTTTTCTTCATCCAACATGTGCATAAAGTTCACAAGGAAAACATCTGATTAAGCTATTTAATCGCTTTGTCTTCAAAGACTCACGCGCGCTGTAAAATAGTAATTAGAACTTTCCTCAATCATTATAATCCTTTTCACATATTTGTAAACATTCTGAAAAATCTAAACCGTTATGTCCCAAATATGTTTCAATACGCTAACACCTTATATTTAACATCTACACATTTTGTTATCTAAACATGTAAGCATTTGACCGTGTTGACGTATGCAGCGGTATAGTGTGTTATGCATTGGCCCAGTATTTAGAATTAATATTTTAACAACGTATCCAACCCGTTTGCTGCGGAGACAGTGGTCGTGTTAATTAAAAGCATTAAAGGTAGCAACTAAGTAAGTCGTTATATTCATTGTATAAATAGGCTTCTTCAGTGGGACAATTCAACTGACAATGTATTTTGTTCATGTAGTCCTAGCAACCCCCATACACGGAACCTTTGTTTCTTTTTTTGATGGGATCAATGACCATCGTATACTTTCAGTAATTTACTTGTTATACACTCGTGAGGGGTCACAAGACTTCGCTTCCTTATAGAAATGTGGTGGTGATAAGTGTTTTTGAACATAAAGGTTACATATCATAATAGTCGGTTCAAAGGTACGATGAACGATTGCCTTTGATCGAATAATTTATTTACCAGCAAGACAAATATCAAAATGCAAATATTACACTAAAATAGGCTACCGTTGCAATGTCTAATTTTCGTCCTTTTCATCTGATAATCCCTTTAAGTTTCTGATAAACATAGAATTCATCATGCAGTCCCTCATGTTTGAACAAAGTATACTTCCCAACCAACGTTCCTCCCTATATCTATTAAACACGCACCACAGCCCTGCAAGAGGTGTCCTTTTAAGTCCAAGGATTGACTACTCAGCAACTAATCGTTGTTTAGCTTTAATCTAAATCTATACTTAAAATCAAATCCTTGATTTAAATTCAAATCCCCAAATCGGATGTCCTTAGCCAATCCCTGAGATTGATTAAATCTTTGGACTTAGAGTGACAATGACCACTCGTTGTTATTGGACTAACACGATAACACAAGCTGCGAGTTTGGTGATTTAGGAATGATCTTGCCAAAATGGCGATTTTCCGGGGCAATTCTCAAAGGTAAGGGAACATAAACGAAAATTAATTGTTGGGGCTCCCATACTATCCACCATAATTACCCATACTTATATGTCAGGTGTACGAATAACCTTTACGTGTCTTTGCTCTTTCTGTAAAGCCTTTACTTTTACGCCAACTGCCACCAATTTGTGGTTGGAGTATATGTCATAAAGTTTTTTAACTTTTTAGGGGTTGGTACATTTACTGCACCCACTTTGCTGCTCCCAGTTGAATTCCGTCAAGGCTGCTGAATAAAAGTACAGTCTCACAATGCACTTTTCCTTCCACTGCTGAATCAACTGGGAGCAGACAAAGTGGTTGGGCAGTAAATGTACCAACCCCTTTATTAGACTTTCTAATGGAAATTCTCATGTCAAACTTTTTCGAAATATGAGGCAAAAGTAAACCAACCAACAAATTGAAAAATCAATCAAAAATTGGGATGATGGAAAAGACTAAAATTGAGATCCCAAAAGTAAATGCAATTTGGATTGATTTCAATCTCGAGCTGAATTCTCATCTAATTTTTGATCTTCCCTCAACCGCAAGCTTTCTGTTTAAGAGAGTAATAGGCTCTCATATGATCCTGAACTACAAACATTCAATGAAGCCCTCTAAAAACTTAAACAGAGCTCAACAAGGCCACAGAGTAGATTTGCGAGCGGAGCGAGCCAAAATAGGGTTTTGTACGCTTTTTTGTCGAAAAAAGGTTACATTTCGGTTAAAGGAAAGGTCCACCTTTGCACCGCCCCCCCCCCTTTTTGGGGGGGGGGTGAATTTGGGGAAGTCCCATTTTTGGAAAAAAAAATCGCCAGGCTAGAAAAAAACCGGTTCGGGCCTGCACAGAACTTCATACTTACATCTGCCTACGAATTTTGCCCGTAAAAAAAAACATGGCCCTTTGGCACATTTGGTCTGAATAAAAACCCACACTGCCCCCTTTTCAATATTTCCCCCACCATAGTTTGTGGCTTTTTATGTGTACCCCGCCCCTCCCCCCCCCCTCTACAAAACTGACCGGCTGATTCTCACAAGTGTTACATGTTACTTGACAAATTCATTGTGATATAAAACACGTAAATTCACCCTGAATCACTACCGCCCGGCGACTGAAATTTTGGGGTATATCCGTCCATCTTGAACCCCCCACGGGAGGGTTTTTTTTGGTAAGATTAAGGTTTTTTAGTCCAACATTGGCCGGTATTCACAACAGCGGTGTTAACTTTAACCCAGGGTTAATTTAACCCTGTGGGTAAATATCCCATAGAGGATATATGAATTTAACCCTGATCGTGGTTCAACCCTGTTTCAAACCCTCTCCATTCCCACTTCACATCTTACAGACATGGAATCTGCCGGGCTAGATACCCCAAGAGACCAGCATCAACTCTCCTATTAATTACAACCGTCCTCTATTACAGAACACCACCTGCCAACAATACTCCCCGCAAGGAATGGGTCACCTTCAAAAGGATTCGCACAGGATTCGGTCGGCTTCAATAAGCAACATGCACCGATGGGCTGCGGCCATCCGCCAGCCTGCCAATGTGTTCTCCATCAAAGACTGGCGGATCCCATTCTCTCATGTTTTGCCTACCTTTCGGCCCCCGTTGGACAACGATTCTCAAACCCAACCAATCAACATTGAGATGGCTCCAACGCTTACAAGCATATTTAGCGCTGTCCTATCATCCTCTAATAACCCTTTATTAAAGTTAACCTTTATTGTGAATACCGGCAAAATGTCAAGTTTTAAAGAGATATGTGGACATTTTTTCAGAAAGAAGCCCCCAGTTTTAAACCCCGTTATTTGGTGTATGCTTACCAATCATGCCATTGTATTAGATGATTTGGTATTTTCCTGTCACCCGAAAATCAAAGCTGTTTTTCTATGGAATATTACGATAGCAGGCAGTTCAAAACAATAACTTCGAAATGTTCTCGGCACGCATAATCTACAACCGATCTAGTGCATTTTGAGAGAAATTTTGTATCCTGCAAAAATCTCCTTCCTCTTCTGTCATTTTAATGATTTGGTCACTTGGTCGAGGATTTATTGCACCTTCCTTAACACTTTCAATTGAACGTGCACGTTAAATATCTGGCGATAAGACATGTAATGATATCTTTTGTAAAAAAGACCGAGTTTACTTTTGTTTCGGTCTCAAACACACCGACGAACGCCAATGGTCACATTAATAGATCCTATTGCATAGGACTCTTGTAAGGGTTTTATGTGTAGAAAGAATACCACTTCAAAGGTAAACCGTAAGAGTTCTGGAGTCATTGATTTTGAGGATCCGTTATTCAGCTTAAATGCTTTTAATTGTCTTGGTGAACAAAACAAAACCTTGCGTGGCTAAGAGGTCTTGAATATGAAACCACAATAAAGAAAAATGCGACATGGACGGATCTACTTGGTTGATTTCCTATGCATATATCTTCTCTGTTTTCCTTACTCTTTTTACTCTTTGAGACATTTGAAACGTTCTAATCATTTCCTGACAAGTTATCGTCACTAATAATTAAGATGATGGGGCTAGATTTGTTTTTGCACAGGGAACTGTTAGCTATTGAAGTCGATAGAGCTACGTCCTATATTAAACATGATTCAAAAATATTCAAGCCCGTGCTTTAAAGGCCGAGTAGTATCCTGAGGGCGTAATACAACATAAATCTTTACTACTGCATCAAAACGAAAAATCCGATTCATCTCAAATTTCGGAAATTGGCATTTTAGTTACTATCTTTAGTTCTTAGTGACTATTTTCAATTATTACGCAACAAAATATATTATTTCGAAATTATCTGAGTAGAGACTTTAATCAAGAGGTACACAAATCTACCCTTTTCCCAAAGTTTAGCTATTTTTTGTCTGAAAATTAGGCATAATACAAACTTATAAGCACTCTTGCATGGATAATAAGGAAGTCACCCGGATGGTAAACCCACATTTTTTTCATTTTTTAGTATTCAGAATGTTGATTTATGGACCAAGAGGGTCAAAACCAAAAACAATAAAACTACATATTTTAATGACACACGCCAACAGTAACAATTTAGCGGTTAGATTTGATTTAATGAACTTAAAATTGCGGTAAATGTTATACATATCTTGAAACAGCTTTTTTTTATAATTAAACTCAATCACTCTTTAGAGGAAACTTTGTTTTGTCTTGTTTCCATAGAAATCTCATACCATTGCTTTAAAGAAAACGTGTATTAAATTTTCACGCCTTTTCTACTCCCTAAATGTAAACAGGTGAAAATTTCTGAAAAAAGATCGAAACGCTTGTAAACCAAACCACTCCAAGATGATTGGGTTTACTTGAAAAGAGCAAATTGCTGCTCAAAAAAGTTGAAATCCTTCACTAATTTGAGGAGTTAAACGAAGCCTGACAACTCCGTTTGAGGAGTTAAATGAAGGACAACACGAAACCTGGTGGAATTCACAATTTTTTGGAATTATTTTAGCTCTTTTTGAGTGGAAATTCGCTCTTTTAAAGTACAAAACAACTAATTTTGGAGTGGTATACAGGAGTTTCACTCTTTTGTGGAGTGTAGTATACACATACGACTGTATGAGAAACAGCAGACAAGAACAACAATATTGAAAATTATGCATGCACCTTTAAATAAAAGAACATTTGTTTTCAAAGGACCAGACATCCAATTTGTAAACATTTTTCTTAAAAAACAGCTTTCTATTGTCATTATCTACAGCAACTATTCTGGTAAAAATACTCATCGCGAACCAAGTTAAGGGCACTATCAGTGATTTGCTAAATCAAAAAATCGAAAAAATCATAAAAAATCAGATTTTGCATATTTGTAACAAGTACAGGTATCCTTACATACCCTGCAAATGATAAGACCAGAAGCAGCCTAATAAGAACACAATCGGGTATTTTAGTCATTACTGTCCGTACGGATACTTAATACAACACGTAATTGAATGGAGATTCATATCTTTGAACACTGTCGTTTTCTTCCTTTTCTGGCAATTCTTCAGTTGGAAAAAGTAATTCTACAGACTTATCCTTCACTTTTAATCTATTCCTTCAAATTTCAAATACTCTTTTGGGTAAATCACTGATAGTTTCTTTAACATACATTATCATATTATCATAATGATAAATTATGATTATATTCAGCATTAAAAACTTAATGGACCTTGATCATTTCAAGGAATGTTTAATCCATGTTGATGCGTTCAACTTATTTTCCATTCATGTGGTGCAGTCACCTTTCAAAATCAGACATCATCCATTTGAAGCACTGCAAGGAAGGATATTATCAACTGAAGGAAATATTGAAGGTCGGGCACCCCCTTCTGTTCGACAAATTTCCACAATTAGCCTTCGTGTCACTCAATATGAGGTGTACAATTAACGTGATCAAAACGAGTATGACTCAAATATCAAAGTCAAATTAGCTTAGCCTGTAGGGTTACCAGCGTGAATCTCTGTACTGTGACGGATTCGCGTGTATGTTGCAAAAGCTTTTGGATTTATTCATTATAATTAGTCTAAATGTCATGTTTGTTGTGCTAAATATAAAGTCTCTGTTCTACAGCAGTCTTATCGTGTGATATCTGCCGAAGTAGGAGTAGGCCTGAAGTAGTTTATAACACGTGTTTGCTTTCAAATTCTCTTACTTTCCTTCGTTTTTATGGAGGTAATATACATGATAGCGGTAATAAATCACGACATTAAACATTAAATAAAATAGTAAACTGAGTTTGTAGACGCACTGTGGGCAACTTTTTTGACTCGATGTCCATAAAATGTTGTAAAATGGGAACTATGGTTCGAACGACAGTGTAAAAACATAACTTCACTAATTTCGAATTATTTTGATCACGACATTTCCTTATACAATTTCACTTATTGGGAGGGAGGTGGTGTAGACGTTTCCCGTCCCCATACTATTTCACACTTTGTATCTTATATCTTATCCTCTTAAAAGTATCACAACGATTTGATTTACTTGCTCTCTTGTTCTCTCTTGTAGAGAAAGTGTTATTACTTACAGAGTCACAGCCCTGAGCTTTGGGAGACTTGAAAAATACCAATCCTCTCCATTGGGGCCAGTTGCTATGGTTTCCGAGCTAATTATATACGTAATCATTAGTAATATTAGCAATATGAAACCGTTCCATTCATATGTTACTGGATTAGTTTGTTGTATCACAACATAATTAATATATCTCTATGAGTGCAAATTTATACAAGGAAAAGGGGTGAAAGTGATGAAACGTATAAGCAACATTCAATAGCATAAATGACACGAAACAATAACCCATGATTCACATTTCACAAGTTGGCTTGGAGCTCTCCTTTCTTTCAGGGCTGTATACACTATGTATTAAGTAAGTTTGTAACTGTACATATGCAATTACAAAATTATGTAATTCCCGTGCAATTTTCTTTACACCATAAGTATTCCCACACCTTATTTGCATGAAAGCTCGTCCGTAGCTAATGCATAAAATCTACAGGACTGAGATAAGGCGTGGGGCATAATAAGGGCGGCAAAATTTCGTGCGAATGATGTCAGTGTACCGTTTGCATAATACATGTACAGTGCAATATCCTTTTGCATGCACGGGTTACCCGATAATTATCATGATTAAGTGCATTGTATAAATTTGGCTGTGCTGTTAAAAGTTTCAGTTATTTATATCGGTATTTATTTATTTGTTTGTTTTATATATTAAGATATTGATGTACTGCTGATTTTGCGGCGTCATTGTGATTTTGGGTTCATAGAATATTCCATTTACAGGAAATAACCTATAGATTATCTTATCTATGTAATGTTTTTACCGTCGTGATGTTAGTATGTTTTAAATTATTGTGACAGAAAAGTTATGGAGTGAAGTCACAATCATTCCTCCGGCCTCTTTCGCTTTTATTAATTCTACTTCACTAATCTTGCAAGCATGCATTCTACATGTTCAATGGGGTGGGGGCGTGGTGGGTACGGTCAAGATAACAGGTACACTGTTAAAAATTTCCGTAAATTAAGAAAACAGATTTTCCGTAATTTACGGAAAATCTGTTTTGAGAAAACACTAACAATAAAACAAAAAAAACATAAAAAATGTTAATTTACGGAAATATTTCAAAATTTCTGGCAGCAATATTTTCGGCCTTTTTTTTGGTCCCGTAATTTTGAATTACGGAAAAATTGTGTTAAAATACACATTTTTTCCGTAATATGAGACAATTTCTGTAAAACTACTCTCAAAGTTCCGTTAATTGACAGAAATTTCTGTAAATTTACCCTAAAAATGTCTGGAAATATTCCGTTATTCAGTTACCCGGTTATCCGTTATTCAGTTATCAGTTATCATTAACAGGCCGTTTTCCGTTTTTCAGTTGAAAATTGCTTCAGTTGAGAAATCTTAAAAAGCAGTACTAAACCAGTGGCCGTTACGTACCCAGATGGTCACGGAGAGGGCTTTGAGGGCTTGAGCTTGCTTTTGGTAAACAAAATGAAATACTCAAAAACTAGTCTATTCTGGGTGCCACATTGCAGCAACTTGTCCCTCGGGCGTTCCCTAGCACCCAGAGGTACGGCTTCTGGGCACGATCCTGTAATATCGTTTCGCGGTATCCCGACAAACTTTTATTTTGACACAACTTTTCCCCTAATCCCTAACTCTAACCATAACTATACAGCCTAGTGTCATTTTAGCCTACCCTAATCGTAATTTGAGCCCAAAACTACATTTGTAATGCACTTAAACAAGGCAAGACTCTGCTAGCATTATCAATGGGTTACAGAAACCAATTCAATAGCTAGATAAAGACTATTGCCAAGAAATTACCGTTTATTACAGTTTGCGAGAAACCCTAAATCATACTGATAATTATAACTTTATCTCAAGGGCAGATCAAAAACTGATAACACCGGTCGAATTACTGGAACCTTAACACCGTTTAAAAATGAAATATATAATTCACCTTTTTGAAATTTATAATTACTTTAAAATTAAGTCTCGGAAATCAATATTTTTCAAACAGAAACGTGCAGGAATGTGTGTTACGCAAAAAATCTTTTATCGGCAATACTTTTGAAGTACAAATTCTTTTTTTTTTTTTTTTTTTTTATTAGACATTCTGGTTGTTAGATAAATTGGATGTTAGACTAAATGGCTATTAGACAAATTGGTATTAGACAATATGGGTTTAGACGAATTGGAGTTAAACCAAATGGCTATTAGACCAAATGGGATTAGACCAAATGGCAATAAACCTGGGCGGCACGATCCTGTAATATCGTTTCGCGGTATCCCGACAAACTTTTATTTTGACACAACTTTTCCCCTAATCCCTAACTCTAACCATAACTATACAGCCTAGTGTCATCATAGCCTACCCTAATCGTAATTTGAGCCCAAAACTACATTTGTAATGCACTTAAACAAGGCAAGACTCTGCTAGCATTATCAATGGGTTACAGAAACCAATTCAATAGCTAGATAAAGACTATTGCCAAGAAATTACCGTTTATTACAGTTTGCGAGAAACCCTAAATCATACTGATAATTATAACTTTATCTCAAGGGCAGATCAAAAACTGATAACACCGGTCGAATTACTGGAACCTTAACACCGTTTAAAAATGAAATATATAATTCACCTTTTTGAAATTTATAATTACTTTAAAATTAAGTCTCGGAAATCAATATTTTTCAAACAGAAACGTGCAGGAATGTGTGTTACGCAAAAAATCTTTTATCGGCAATACTTTTGAAGTACAAATTCTTCATTGAAGAAAACTGCTTTTGAAAGCAGTGTTTGGTTTTACGCAGGATATACTCCTACTGCTGCCGAAAGTATATAGACCCGGGAAAATAATTCGAGGATTCGATTCATCAACTGATACCTGTGACCTATTCTAGAAGAAATTTGTAATTTTGTATTTTCCGTCCGTAAATGGAAAGAAATTACAACACAGTGGCCTATAGGGGCAGCGCGATTAAAACATTTGCTCTTAAGATCAAACGCACGGTCAGAATCAACTGAAATTTTGGAAATTTATAACTTTTTCTTGAGGTTATTTAGTCAATCTTAAACAAAAAGGAAGATGCTAGGATCACGAAATGCAAGTTGCTTTAAAATCACAGTTACTTTTAGAAATTGCACTTTAAAAATTGAACATTTTATACCATTTATAAGTAAGGTGGTTATAATCATAAAGCAAGTTTACCGTTTCTGCTTCAACAGTCTACACTTTTTCTATGTATAGTTACCTGCTTTATGTGGGACCATTTGTTGGATTTTAAACCTTCTAAAAATCGGTAATATTACCTGTAAGTTGTATCACTGTCATGACTGACAGATAAGTTGATAAACTTGACAGAAAATAATTAATTAGGCGTGACAGCGTCAAGCTATTGGAGGGTAAAATCGGGGACAAGGAACACACGACTTCTCAGCAGGTATGGTCGGTCAAGTACAGGGTAAGAGAGTTCATGGGGTCTTTTATGGGAGCAGCTTTTTTTGCCCCTTGACATTATGGATGGATTGAGGGAGAAAGAATCAATAAATGGCTGGATGAATGGATGAATGAATGAACATCAAATCAAATTACATGCGTGAAGCTCTAAATAAGCATTTAATAAATGAAGAAATGTATAGCTACGTAGCTACAGACATTAATTTTCAAATTATGCAAAATATTACCGTTTTCAATACCGTAGATTTTTTATTTTTTATTAAAGCCACTATCAGCGTTTTTTTCAAAATGTAAACAAAACGCGCCCCTTATTTTTCATCAAAATCCATTTTTGCACTGTTGTATTGGAAATGGTTGTAGTAAAAACCCCTGTAAGTGGCTAAGCTTAACAAGCCGTATTTATCAAGAAATGTCGGTTTTAATGCATTGTTTACTAATAAAAGTCGGGATCCGGATCCCGACTTTTATTAGTAAACAAAACAGTCGTAAATGACATCTTCAAGACAGCTTTAAAATGCTTTAGTGTTTGTTTTTCACAAAGAAAATTAATATAAGGTGTTGCTATGACCTATAACACTAGCAATTTAGACACAAAATGGGCATTTTGAGGAAGTTGAAGAAAATGACTGATAGTGGCTTTAAATTTTAAAATACTTCATTTTTGATAAAATTACAATTTTGCTTCTGTTATTTCTTCATTTTAATTTCTCTTTTATTTCCATCTTCTGTTTTCTTTTACCTTACCTGGGCTTTGATTAGCCGTGTTACACCCGTCATTTTGTTTTGTTTCTTTTGTTTATTTCTTTGAAATGAAAATGCAATTAAGCTATTGAATTCCCGTCAACTTTTATAAGAAATCTTTCAAATTGAAAGTCATTACCAGTCCCACAAGTGCAGGGTCCTACGCAGGTGTTATGTTTAGGACCTACGGGTCCAGGGAGTATCCTGCCTTCAACACTCCAACAATTTTAGCAACAGGTAACAATAATATTTGTACTATGGCACGTTCTCCCCTTTGGGGTTACAATTTGAGGGCCATTTTCACACTTTGTAGTCCAAATTTTCTAACTACCTTCAGTACACTGATTGATAGGGAACGGTTTTGAAACCCTCCTTCAGTGCTTGCCCTCGGTTGACCCCCGTTGGATTCAAGCGTTTCACACATCCGTTCGTAGTGTTGTAGACTTGTTGTGATGTGTGAGAGGTGGGTGCGAGTGTGACAAATTGGGCACATATTTGAAGAATTATTTAAGCTCAACTTTATTGTGCCTAAGTATTGCCTTAAAGCTTCGGTCTTTGTTAGTATGGGAAGTGTTTGCGGGTATAGTACAGCCAAATGCACTTTTTGTTGAATACGATTGAGATACGATTGAGATAAGTAAAGAACTCTACGGGGTGATCAAGACAACTTGTTAAGCATCCTGTTTATTAAATATAATGTACATCCAAAGCATTTAAGGCTGCATAAAATGGCTCTCGTCCCCTCCCTCATCCCTTATCTAGCCCGTGCATTTTTTAAACAACATATTAAGTTGATTTTTTTTATTTCGATTATAATCATCCACAAGTTCATGAGCTAAGTAACACTTGTTTAGAAACAAAGCTTTTAATGTTGTTTATGCGGTACTATACCTCTCATTAGCCCTCTTATGAAAGCGCCACCTCGTTTACGCAGGTAACATACAGGTAACACACATTTAGGATTGTCTGTAGTTACTGCCGATTTTGCATAGCAACAAAGCAACAAAATATCACCGTCAGTTCATGAAAAAAAACACTACACGAGAACCAAAACATTTTATTCACCCCATGTACAGTGTGGAAGCTTGTGGATAATCCTTTCACATAGAAAACACTACTTGAACTTGCAAAAACAAATATTATCTTTAAGTGACATTAATACACTTTCTCTAGGTTATTGATTACATCATTTAAAGTGACCAGAAATGGTCGCCGATGCAATTTAGTCTTCAAGTAGAACAAACTCTATCAATTTCTTTACGGGCTTTAAATTTTTGTTTCACCAATCTGGGGTCCGTTCCCGAAACTCAGTCGTAAATCTACGTGCATACTATGTCATGCCTGAGTGGACCAATTTGTCCAAAGCACTGTGTAACTGGTATGAAAAGGTCTGCTGTGTAGGACATACGCATGAGTTAGTATACACGTAGGGTTACGCATGAGTTTGGGGAACGGGCCCCTGGTGATTAAATTTTTCCCATAGATTGCCTTGAAATGGGTGTCCCCCTGACTAGGATTATTTATCTTTCCGCCCAGAAAAGCTGCACATTGGCGTGTACTGCCTATTTCAAAATGGCTGCCATTGGTTTATGAAAACCGTCATTGTAATTTCATTGTAGATAGGAACTTTATCCCGGACTAAACAAAATGAGGTTTTAACTTTCTGAAGTGAGCTTAAACATTTAGGCGTCCAAGATGGCCGCCGAAAGGAGGCATGTTTAAGTGAACTTAAATTGCAAATTGTTGGGATAAGAATGTGAGTGATATTTTGAGAACACCAAAAAGAGAATTTGTGATATTTTGAATTTGCGGAAATGCTCTTAGCTCAAGATGGCGCCGGTTATACACGCTCCATGTCAAAAAAATAACCCTAGAAATATGACACAAGGCAGCCATTGGATTTAGGCCCTTTTGGAAATCAGCTCTTCATTTTTTACATCTTGGAAATGATGTAGGGTAATTCTTAGAGATTGTTGTTTTCTAACGTCGAAAAGACGGGCATAGCTGCCTTTCTTCTTGTTTTACGCTGCATGCCTAAATTATTTTTTGGTGCTCCAAAATATCACTCACGTTCTTATCCCATCAATTTGTCAATTTAAGTTCATTTAACAAAACCTAACTCCTCTTGGACGCCTAGATTTTTAGGCTCACATCGGGAAGTTAAAGACTTGATTTCGTTAGTCCTGCCTGGATGAATTTTTTTTATCTATAATGAAATCATAAGGGCGGAAACATACCCAATTCTAGTTAAGGGAACACCCCCCTTCAATGGGAAAATTAAGGTTTATTATATTCGACGAAACGAAACGAAACAGGCTCAGTGTAACCATTGATTACACGCTTTATTCCGTCAGCGTATAAAATGTATGATAACGGAATAAAGCGTGTAATCCAATGGGTGCACTGATGAGCCTGTTTCGTTTCGTTCGTCGAATATAATAAGCCAAAATTAATCACCAATTGGATGCAACGAAACAAAACCCTTATGTCAGCTCAGCCCATGTACTAATAGACTAGAGGTTACTAAATAAGACTATGTAATGATATGCGTGTGTGCTGAATATTTTTAGGTGAAAGTGGTGAAAGGAATGTTTGTTGTAGATGTTGTATGATACTGCCTGCTTAATGTTTGGTTCGTGAGTACAATGACGAAGAACGCGATACCACAAGTCCCTCAATCTATGAAGCATTTTGCACGCAAAGCAGGTGAAAATCGGAATAAGGAAAATGCAGAAACAGACAAACTCGAAATCCAAAATCATCCGTTTAACCAAGAGTGTTACTAATTGGTAAAGATTATATATTTAGATACGTATCACTCTTAAGAAATGCTGATCTCAATTGTACAAGCAAGAAACTACATGCATTTACCAAAACCAAACTAATGAATGCTGTTCCACAAAACGGAATTCAATACGTACATTATTGTACAGGGGTGCCATAAAATAGAAAACCAGATGAAATGCATTACAAATAGCTACAATGAAAATGTATCATTATTTTAAAAAGTCCTAGAGAAATATGTGAAATAGATACCACTACTAAACTTGCGACACTTTTTCAATCCTTTCAGAGGTCAGAAAATGGTACAATTCGTTGGTTCCACCAGGATTCGAACCGGGACCCTTTGTACCAAGTTGGTACTTCGAACCTGGGGTGTTATCATCGGTACACATCAAGAATGTTCACCAGTGTAAAAATTCTTGGTGTTATTCTAACATTGCTGGTGTCATTTTAACAACTAAAGGGGTATTGTCACACCTGTATAGGTGAAAACAGAAAGACCAGTGGCTTTAAAATGACACCTTTTGGTGTGGTCCACTGATGACACAAAAAGTGTTAACTTTTAACACTCTAGTTTTTTAAGTGTATTGGTCTGTTTGCGATATTGAAATGAACATACATACAAGTAAGTGTACATTAACTATAGGGTACATGGCGTTACAAGCTATTGCGGAATGTCTGGAAACTTGTTAATAGCCCGGGGTGAAGCAGTTATTTACAAGAATAGACCTTTACTAGAATCATGACAATCACAATACAGAAAGCTCCACTTAAAAACCAGGCATTGTACCATTTGATCTGATATGAAATAGTACTGAGTGAAAGAGTACAAAAATGGTATAATCACCATCGCACGGTAAACATATGTGCAATTATGTTTTCTCAGATTATATATCTGGGTCACAAGGGCTTACCGCATACCGGAACATCTTGCAAATACAAGTATAGTTTGTCCCTCCAAATATCGGAAAATAGTGTGGACGCCTTAGCATGACTAGGAAATGCTTGAAGAAGAAATTTTAAAGAACAGATATTGAATCTCAATAATATACACACGTTCTCCTTTTTTAAATTCGAAAAACAATTTAAATTGTGGATATACACGCCTTCTCCGATTTTTTTAATTAAAAAAACAATTTAAATTCTGGATTTTAAATTAAAGACAAAAAAAAAACAGGAGAGAAAAAATAAAAAGAGATAGAGAGAGGAGAGAGGGAATGATGATGAGGAGAGAGAAAAAAGTGAAGAAGCAAACTAAAACACACACAAACAAGCAAATTCAGAAATAAGGGCTTCCAATGGCTGTAGCGATAATCTTTTGATGAAGGTAAAGAAGAGGAAGAGAAAGAAAGAGAAGGAAGAAGCGGAAGAGGAAGAGGAGGAGAAGAGGAAGAAGAGAACAGAAGAGGAAGAAGAGAAGAGAAAGAAGAAGACGAAAAGATGAACAAAACAAAGTAACAACCACTATGGCCCATGGTCCACTATGATAACCAAAGGAAACCAACAACGGGACTTTAATTTTGCATTTGGAAATGTTACTATGTTTTGAGACAATTGCGCAAAACCTGAAACTCATTATGCTGCTGAATGTATTGGCATGTTTCAAAAGGAAACCACTAACATAACATAACATCTCTGGATTAATAGAATCGTCTATACATTGCAGCAATTCAAGAGTAAAATTCGGAAGGTTGGTCATAGCTAGAAATCCCTGAATCGTAACTAAACTCTGCAAAATAATTGTGCAATTTGCAATTTTATTCACGAAATGTAATGACGTTATACAAATACATGTATAACCTTCGATATTGTGTAGGTATATTGGACCCTTGATTGAACATCGATAATGTTTGAGTCAATGTGAGGGAAAATGGGTATTTTTCAATCATTTTGAAAAAAAAGGAATAAAATTTGCGTAGGTGGGTTAATCTCGCTTCTCCCTCCAGCTCCAGCAAACGTCCTGTTCAGCTCTGTTCCAAACTCCCACTTTATTTCTGTAGAAAATTGTATTCGAAATGTAGTGCGGATACTTTTGTTATATGGTGAATAAAAGAGAAAGTTTGTCTTAGATGAGCCAGTCTTCAATCAAATGATTCATAGATGTTTAGTAGTTAAATTAATTAAATGAAAGCATTACTGCGGTTCTAATCCACAGGAAGATGTGGTGGTGAAATGTGATCACAATTGACGGAAACCAATTTGACACATGTCAATTAGATTAACTTAATATTCACGAATTTCTTTCAGAAAAATGTTTTGTGGAAGTAATTGAAGTAATCATTGCTCGGGTTTCGAAATGGTTTCAAAGTTTTAGTTTACAGGAAACGAAGTCAATGTTAAAAAAGTTACTAACTTATTTTAAAACCTCAAACAATAATTGACGGGGTTATAAACAAATAAGCTCTCAGCTTACATATCTCGTCAAGTTATGAATCCGCGACTTCGATGTATTCTATCGCTTCGTCAAACGACTGTAGGCAATAACCTTTGTTACACTGGGGATGTGGTAGGGTGTTTGTGAAAGTCAACGGCGTTTAGTTGTTCTAAGAATCTATTGTAAACAATTTAAAATCAATTGAAAATTGTGGCAATGATCAACAATATAATATGTAGGTTACTAATATCCATTTCGCTTGCCGGATGAGCGGTTTGTCTATTTTATGGGGTGAGCGAGAGGAATAAACAAGTTTTGAATCGATTAAAAATAAACCTTTCACAAGAAGTTGGGAATTTGGGAACCCTCAACCACAGGACGAGTAAAATAAAAAAAAACAAAACCCTGAAAAACACAGAAATATATTTTATATAAAAAACTCTGCAGCACCAAAATACATTATGAATTGGAAGTCCATTAACTACTCTTATGCGAGTTAATTATTTCAATTGCGCTTCCTATTACAAAGTATCTGGGCCGTACGCAGGAATTATAAGAGGGGAAGAGGGGAGTGGGACTTAGAAAAAAGTGGATTTTTCTTGAAAAAAAATGAACATCTCATTAACAAAAAGTGGACTCTCTTGTCAAATTGTCTCTACTTTTGGACCTTTTTTATCAAAATATCAGCAAAAATTGGACCTTTTATCCCGCTTGTGGAATTTGAGGTGGTGCAACCGCACGCCACCAACCCCCCCCCCCCCCCACCCCCGCGTACGGACCTGGTTATCTATATCTCTAAAACATATCCACTCTAACATCAGTTTTGTCCAAAAATGAGATTTAGTGTGTTCTAATGTGTGCATGGTCTGGAACAACAAGGAGGGTGACACAGAATACTCGTTTTAACAACTCAATGCATACAATAATTATTAACATAAACGGTGCCCAAGGGGCATTCCATGGGACCTAACTTGATTCATTTTTTTTCTTATATCTTGGTTACGCAATGAATTTTTTATATCTTGGTTACGCAATGAATTTTTCAAGGAGTTTTTTGCCATTTGTCTGATTTATGACTATGGTTCTTCTCCTGACACACACAAAAAAATTAAATCCGCCCACGGCTTCATTAGCAAAATTAGGGTGAGTCCCTATGAACCCTTCCTCTTGGGCACCAACGAGAGTGGGAAAAATCGAGATATTTTACTAATTAAAAAATTAAAATAAATAAACCTTGGGATTTATTTGCTTTATTTAATATATACCTTGGGAGGCAATTGATTAATAATTAATAATACTTTTTTAACCCTTTATATCCCTAACTGCACTTTTCGAAAATCACGGAGCGGCCCCTGCCTTATTTTAGGGAGAAATTGCCCCTAGATCTAACAAGAAAAATAACGCTACCTCCCTTTTTAATCATGTCAAATTCAATTGATCAAAGTGCCAGCAAAGAGCAACACCAATTTCGACAAAATTTACACAACTCGCAAAACGTCTACGGAATGAGAAACAAGCCAGATCTCCACCCTTCGACAAAACAGCTGCAGAGAAGTTTTCAACTTGAAAATATCAACACTGACAAAAAAGTGTAACTACAAATACCACCCTATAAAGGGCATGAAGACACCATCAAAGCCGACCAAGACATTCAATTCCAAACCACCCAGTCTGTCAGAGTTAAACAGCTATCTTCAGAAAAGAAGAAATGCCAGTGCTCCCGGTACCAATCGCATCCCATATACCTATAGTGTGGAAAAAAATACCCCAGAACCCGGCGGAAATTGTTTGCAATTATATGGAGAACAGCTGCAATACCTGTAAGCTGGAGAACGGGAGAAACCATTCTTATATCCAAAGAGGAGAACACTGGTGATCCCTCCTGCTTCAGGCCCATCACACTCAAAGAATTCTAGTGGTAAACCTCGGAATGGATATTTTCACTCAGAGAACCATCAACTACCTGACAGAAAACAATTATATTGACCAATCCATTCAGAAGTGTTTCATGGAGAAATTATCAGGATGTGTGGAACACACAGAAGCACTAACTGAAATGCTCCAAGATGCCCAAAAGAATGGTAAACCAATTGTGACCACATGCAAAAGAGTGAATTTCACTCTTTTGGAGTGATTACAGGGCCCACTCCAAAAAGAGTGAAATTTCATACCTTTATAAGTACATACTTTTTGGGTCAAATTTTATCTTGGTAATTGACAAAATGATATCATGTTCTCATTTGTTAAATTATCAAGAGTACATTTGAGCCAAAAAGTATTCTTTGAAGCTGTGAAGTGAAATTCACTCTTTTTAGAGTGGGCCCTGTAGTCACTCCAAAAGAGTGAAATTCACTCTTTACATTAGAGAGTGCTCGACCCGCACCGGCAACGGTCCTGTACCCACACCATTGTACAGTTTGATTAGCGTGGTATCATGGTCCAGGACCAATTGGAAGTCAGATGAAAATACTATGAGCGCTGTTATAGGTGTCCAAAACAACTGATCTGGACAAAATGACGGATTACAGTGCAGGATAGGAGTTTTCCAAGACGCCCACTCTCCTACAACCTTTTTGGCCGCCTTCAAATAGTGTCTCGTGTGTCTCGATCTCCTAGACCAGTCCAAACACCTCGGGTACTGCATGACTGGATCTGACATCATATCATCTGCCAAAGCATACGCAGATGACCTGACCCTCGTAGCTTGGAGCCCAGAAGGGTGTCAAGAACTTGTAAATACAGTGAACAACTTCCTCAAGTGGACGCGGACCATGAAGGCCAATCCAAGCAAATTGATTTTTTATTTTGCATGTGGACATAATTACCATAATGCACGGGGGTAATTATGGCCCAAAAGACTCATTAACATTATACAAATATTCATACAAATTGTAATTATTTTCCCAATTGATGTTTATCACAAATTATAGATACCTATTGCCTCCATGGACTGGCATTAAAATTTTACTTTCTTGATTGATACTTAAAAGGATTACATGGCGAAAAGGCCAAAAGGACCGTGATTACCCAGTCTCCCTAACATTCCGCCAAAGTCAAACCAGAGGGTATTTTAAACCAATCCCATAATGCATTGCAATGTGCCTATACTGTACTGTACTAAACCTAATGTCAGTACTTTGGGGTTTAAAAGTATTCAAGAAGTTTAAGAACCACAAGACATTTCATGATCATGCTCTGAATAATTGCCTAAGTACTGGAGCTTTACTTGGGCTAAAATGAGTGTAAAGTCAGGACAGTTTTATGTGTTAATAATAGGATATTTGTGGGATCACATGACCTTATTGAGGTGAAATTTCCCAAAACTGGTGCATTGTGGGATGGACTCAATACACCCTCTGGCATCAAACAAAAAGGGACAAGGTAGGAAATATAACCATTCGTGAAACAATGCAGTGGTGTAACAGTCAACTTTGGAAGACGTTTTTCATTTTGTTTCTAACAGAATAGCTCATTGTTCGATGGATTGTTCTGTTGTATCCGTAAAAAATGACAGTTATCAATATCAATGAAATATTAGAAGTTTTGAAGAGTACATTTGTCAATTTGCTTAATTTTATGGAACTGCGATGGCATATTCTGAAAATTGAATAAATCATTTTAAAGCAATTTCTTAGAAGATGACTACTTCTCCTCCTCCACCTTTATACAGACTGTCCCAAAAAAAAAATATACAATCAAAGATTTTTTTTTTTTGGCCAAAAATATAAGTTCATATCAACTGGAGTTTTACTGATTTTTTTTAGGAGTGTTCCAGCTTTCATGAGATTTTTAGTTGGTGTAATTTGGGGGTCTGGTTCAGGAGTTATGGCTAATTATCCGAGACAGTTGAAAAACCTATTGGGCCAGTTTCGGCTATCCTCATATTAACAAAGTTGCCATTGAAAATCATCTTCAAGACATTCCTTATTGAAAATTAAAATAAAAAGTAGGTATAAACTGCTGCTTCTCGTGATATAACATAATTTATAACTTTATAATATCGCAATTGCTAATAAATACATGTAGCATTACGAAATTCAATTCCAAACAGTCTTGTTGTCTCAGCTTTACTCCAGGTTTCAGCAGAAGGCAGAACCCTAAAAACACCCTTGTTGAAAGTAAACTGAGACCTTTGAACACAACCATCCTTTCCTTTATTGCTCTTTGTTGAACACCGTGACTGCTTTCTTCATCATATTCCTCCCTGGCATCTTGGAGGCAGTGGGGAATAGGGGAAGGGTAAATTGTCCCTCCACATTAGAGCGTTGTCCACACATTTGTCCCTCAACAGACTTGTAGACTGTTACATTAGTTTCAGCAGTCAAATTCCCCAAGTTTCCAAGAATTTCATGATTGTCCCCCTGAGAGTGAGTCCCTCATTTCACCCACAACATAATAATTTATTGTGATTTCACTGAAAAATAATATATTGATTAGTTCAATGCATGATAATACATTCACTCTGATCTGTACAATATTCTTTTGTTTGAAAAGGATTTAATCCCACAAAGATGCTACACGCCTTATACCTTTAGTTTCTTGAACCTTCAGGTGAAACTGGCCCAAGTGGTATTTTATCCTTTGTGTTCAACTGACAATATCTCCGCTTAGGGTCCATCAAATTGGATGGAATAAAGCGAGGATTTAGCTTTGGATCTTGTCTAACAAATAAAGTCAAAATATCTGGCAAAAATGCACAGTTTATATTTTTCATAATTTTTAGTTTGATTGTATAGTTTTTATTGGGACAGTCTGTACCTATACTGACTTCAATATTACTCCAATTTGGTGGTTTTACGTCTTTAGCCAAAAAAGTCAGTAAGTTTATTTTAGAAGTTAATCATTCCCACCTGTATTCGGTTTTGGTGTGAATGGTATTAAATAAACCCCAAAAGGTTTAACTATGAAAATAGGTCTTAAACTCGATAAAAAGATCTAGTACAAATTGCCTAAATGGGTATACAGCTGGGCAAACAATGGACAGGGCTTTAAAAAGAAATATCTATAGTACCTTAAACTATTTCTGGTTTATTTGTTTTGTTAAACAAATATATCGAATTTGAACGAGTATTTGTGATTTTCAGTGTGGTAAACCAATACTTTATGACCGTCGTTTTTTGACGAATGATTTTATTGAGCACATTCGATCTTAAGTTTAAGTTTACAAATCCTATATGCTCCGACCAAAACACGCGCGGTCAAACCGGACTCTTGTGAAACCTAGATTAGTTGGTGGTTTCATGAAAGTACCGATTACTCCACAAATAAAATTACGACCAAAACATGTTTTTTGTATAGTTTAACATAATTTAATAGATTTATTTATAAGTAGTAGTTTTGGATTTCGTGGATATATTTAGGTGCACCACTATAGAGATTTTACATTATATGAAACAATCATGAAACAATTGTAAGACAATGCTTTCTATATGATATTGTGTAGAAAATGTATTCAAGTTCGATTTATATGTTTTTATATGTTTCTTCAATATTGGTCTCATTCTCCTGAGGAGCGTTCGGGTGGAACAGTCTGTAGTGAATCCATGGAGTAAATTTACAGTTTTTTAAATATATATATGCAATTGAGTTGATATTTTCAAATACCCTTTGTTGTTGGACTGAGCTTTCCAGAGATAGCTTCATACGTTACAATAAATCGCATTTTTCGACGAAACTGATTTAAGGGTGAATTTGTTTTTTGATAAAATATTAACGCGCTGAGGAATTGAAATAATGGTCTCACTTTAGGATAATTAATAAGTGGACTTCCAATTTGTTATTAATTTTGGTATTACATATTTCTTTTAATATGAAATTTACCCAGGAATATTAAGTAAGGCATGTGAGAGAGAGCGAGAAATTTGAATTTTTCTTCCCGCTAAGTGGAGAGCCGCCATTCATTCTGAGATTAGCTTATAAATAAATGTTGCGAAATGAAGTTTCTGCTTTCGCGCGTTAGTCGTAGAAATATCCCTCATATTCTTATCCAAACAGTTTGGCAATTTAAGTTCATTTAACAAAACATGCCTCCTTCCGGCGGCCATCTTGGACGCTTTTAAGCGTCCAAAAATGTTTAAACTCACTTCGGGAAAGTCAAACCTCACTTCATTTAGCCCGGGATAATGTTCTAAAATCTATAATGAAATTACAATGGCAGTTTTTCATTTAAAAATGGCGGCCATTTTGAAATAGCGTTAATTAATGTACAGCTTTTAGGACGGAAACATACCTAAATGAGGACACACCCGGGGACACACCCTGGCAAGGGAATATGGGAAAATTCATCACCAGATGAGCTCAGATGCATGGGTGCAACAACTCGAGATTTTAGGCCCCGTATACAGAAATTGGATTTTAAACTTATCATGCACAACATGTTGGTAGTCTTTCAAAGAATGAAAGATAGAAAACTATGATAAAAATTGAGTTTCACTCTACAAAGTACATCGAAAGGTTAGTTATCGCGTACCTGCGTATTTTACCTTCATTACGGGTATTACTTCTCACGAATTAGCAATTGACCCAGAAACTATCGCTTAGTGCAGTAAGAAAATGCCATCGTAAACACTAAGAGCGACAAATGATCGGGATTGAAAACATGGTGCAATGTATTGTGTACATTTATTTATCACCTTTTAATAGTCAATTCACCTAGAAAATAACTATTCAATTGAAATGAGGCCGGGGTAAATGTATTGAAAGTAAAGATTGGAAATTGACACAAATTACCCGCCCCAGGGACGCGTTCCAAAAACAGCACACACGTAACTAATCAAACCATAGTACGGCGGAGGTATCCATTCAACATGTTAAAATATCGGGGTGCATGATTAAAGGTGGGTGATCCGATCGACAACCTCGTCCTCCAACTCTTTACCCAGCTAAAATTGAGATTTTTGGTGTCATACAAAAAAAATACAATTTTGTGTCCTGTAAAGAGCCATTCAGACAGGTTGTATCAAAGGCGGTAGTGCCCAGCCAGGTGTCCGTTCCCCAAACTCATGCGTAACCCTACGTCATGTACGTGTGTATACTAACTCATGTGATGGATCATGCGGATGTCCTACATAACAGACCTTTTCATACCAGTTACAAATTGTCCACTCAGGCATGACGTAGTATGCATGTATTTCGGGAACAGACCCCAGGGGGGTTAATCTTAATGAATTAAAACTTTCTCTAGCTGTAGGTGATCTACTTGAAATGAACAATGTGTAGCAAAACTCGGAAATCCGCGTAATTAGCCCAGTGGTAAAATATAAATTCTAAGACTTTTTTTTTTAACCTTGGTGGCTTTGTTTATGCATATAATGCTTTCGTAAGTGAATTAAATCACAGAGTATGTTTGGGTCCATATACTCCAAAACCACGAACCATCATGCTTTGACTGAGCACGATAGTTGTTTTAATGAAATTCATGAAGAAAAGTAATAATCGTGAAGCCCAATGTGACTGTAGATACTCGTTTAAATTCAATTTTGTTTTTATCACATTAAAAAGAATAGAAATAGAAGAACAGAAAAACTTCTCGGGGGCATGCCCCTCATCAATAATGAGCTCTATGGGCAAGAAAACGAAAAAATCAACCCACCAAAAGAACAACGACGAAAAACATCATTTTCGCTTTTATTAGTGCTATAAGTAATGACTCAGAACCTGCCACCTTTTTTCCTTTCCTAAAAGGTGTGTTTTTATACCTTATTATTAAGTTTTGTATCTTATTGGGATAGGGCGATAACGCACGCTGCGCTGGTTGTTGCTTTAAAGTTAAGTTGTCTGGTTGTGGGCTATACCACCAATCTTGATTGATCAGTTAATTAATTTTGTTAAATAAAAAAAATTGGGGAGTTTTTTTTTATTCTTTTTAAAGAAAAAACAAAAGTTTTACATTACACCATGCATTCTTTGAAACTAATGTTGCGGTCCTTCCGTTTGTTCGGGTGATCGACTACTTTATTAATCTGAAATAATCTTGCTAATCACACAAATGGTCTAAGGTTTATAAACTCTGAATAACCTTTAAGTTGTAACCTTTAACTCTAGAGAATGATGTAGTATGACATTTCTCCAGGAACATATAAGAGGGGAAAGTATTTTGTTTATGTTTAATCGTTCATCGTGTGCGTATGTTCCTTTGCTTTAGAGCAGGGAGCAGAATATCATAGGCTGCTTATTTAGGGAGTTCGTTAATGTCCGACTACATCTAAGGTTTGACACCTTTAGTATTAGTTTGGATCCTCTACATCAATGCAAGGTAATTAGTGGTGTCAAATTGTAGTGCCACTTTTCAATAGGGGCCAATTTAAGTTTACACGGGGTCAAACTTTTAAATTAACCAAGCATGTTGAAATGATGCCATATTGTCTGCATAGTCACAATGATTCCAAAATGTATAGTTTGTACCCTCCATGACCATTGGTTTTAGTTATTGGGTAAAATGGCTAAAATTGCAAAAAAGGTCAAACTCAATTTGTAAAGGGGTCCAATCATGTGAAAGTTACTCTGATTATATTTAATGCTTGCAAATTATGCCTGGGAGGAATGAAGGATTCCCAAAGTATAGTGTTTTGATTATATTAAAATGTTTACGTATCGCGAGATAAATGTCCAAGAAGCCCTTCATGCCAATTGGATTATGTTGCCCCATGACCTAGTTTGTCACATAGCGTGATAACGATGCATTGCAGATGCTACAAAGTGTTGTTTTTTTCTATTCCTTATTTTTACACATTAAGCTAGATGAACAATTTGTTTCATTTTTTACCAAAATTGGCCAACTTCTGATGTTGCCACCTGTACAAATGGAATTGACCTTTTTGCACTTTTAGGCCATTTTTACCAAAGGTGTCAAAAGCTTAGATGGAGTGGGACATTAACGATGATGTTTGACCCAAGCCCTTGCTCCCGCTCTACTTGCGTGTACTACTCAGTCGCCTTCCTCTTCGATATCAATTTTAATAGTTTAACAATAACTGCATAAGGGGTTTTGCACTTCCGTGAGTGCATACCGGGGGTTCCTA